>BSBK01009197.1:0-212759 GCA_027943335.1 Chamaecyparis obtusa
CACCATAAAATTAAAGAAATAAACCCAAAAAAAAATATTTCAATTCCACACCTATGTTGCAAGTGTAAATACAAAATACGACAGGTAACATATAACATTATGAATACCGCTAATCCCAATTTCCACAATACAGCTCAAAGAAAACATCGATACCAACTTTGGTTAATGACAGTGGTAGAAAAACTGATTCCACCTTATAACCATGACTATAACAAACTGAATACATTATGATGCTACAGTGCTCCTAACAAGAGGTATAGTGCAAGAAGATCTAAAGAAGTTTTTAACAAGAAAACTCATGCTAGTTCCATACTATATTAATATGTCGATTCTCAAACCCGACTAACTCCCTTAACACTGTCCAAAACAAGTAAACATCGACACCAAAAACACACAAGGAAATAACCATATAACATCTGCATAACTATATTCCATAGTTCGGCACAGACTTAACTAAAACACTGCCAAATCCAAACTTAGAACAGAGAAAACCTCTTAATACATTATGCTCGAAAATAGCATATTAAAGACATGTATTTAATACCACACTAAAACCAAAACACTTACTAAATAGTCATTTGTTTCCAAATTTCCCCACTAATCACAACATTTAGTAACTAGATTAACTTCTTAACCCATCCAAGAAAGAAAAAGACTGATTCATGATCGAGCTCACAAAATATACAAACACAAAACTTCACATTTCATCGACTAACAAACAGTGGTAACCAACATTCCATTAATACATTTGCAGAATCATAAAATGGAAACAGAGGTTAAGGTAAGAGATGCCCCTGCCTGGTATTTGTGTGAGGAGATATCCAAAACCAAAATGCCGAAGCTAGCCCCTACCTGGTGAGCTTCCCAGACTACCAAAATGTCGTGCAAGAGAGCCCAAAATGCAGAGATAATGGTATAAAACACCCAACTTCCTAAATGACCATGAATAGAAGGGTTTAACTTTGCCATGATAACTCCTTCCATTCAAAGCCACTTATCATGAAGGATACAATAGTAACACGGGTCCATAACCAACTGTTTACCCAAAATGCTGCAGCATAACAAGGTAAAAAAAAAATGGAGTCATATACAACTGCAACTCCTTAACCAGAGCTAATGGCATACTTCAAACACAACAATGAATTTCCATCGATAAGTTCATTCAATGCAAACTTATCTCTTGCAGTAAACACAACTCATTACTTGCCAAATGTCCATCCAAGTACAATTCCACAACCCGAAAAATAGCTTAAACCCCACTAACACCTCAATGCGATGATAGTGCATTTAAAACCCTACCGATAAGTCATGTTTTCGAGCTAGTTTATAATAAGAAGACTTAGGGATATATTAATACATATCTTTGCTAATAACATTAGTCATTTACTAACTTAAACATCTAAGATAACAGTGCATGACAATGCCAAATAACTAACACTTCATCACACTAACCTCCTACTAACATACAAAATAGGATATACTAACTTAGTTAATTCATATAATTTTAGCAAATGAAATACCACATACTTACTAAAACATTCACTCATAATTATATGTATAAAAATACATATATACAAATTTATTTATTTTGAATTCAGAATTAGATTAACATTAAATAACAATAATTCTCTATATACTGTCTATAATCATAAGATACAATTAACCATAATAACATAACCATTTCTAATTATGTCTAACATATTATTAAGGATTCCAAAACAATGAATCAATAATCAGACAATTGACTAACCATTTAGTTTGTCCTTATTTCATAATCAAACCAATATTCAAAAATTCAGTCTAAGCCAATTCTGTCATCAGAAAAGGACTCATAAAGTGACAGAAATAGACATAATTCTTTGAGACATAATTCTTTGAGTGTCTGGCAGAATTACAGACATAACATATTTAATCCAAAAATAATGTTCAAAAGAACGCAGTCAGAGTTTGAACTCAAAGAAATCTAACATAGCATAACATAACATAGAAAAGTAAAGCCTAGAACTATCAGGGGCATGACAATATATATATATATATATATATATATATATATATATATATATATATATATATATATATATGTATGTATGTATGTATGTATGTATGTATGTATGTATGTATGTATGTATGTATGTATGTCTATGTATATGTATATATACATATATGTACATATAGATATCTATAGATATGTATATATATATATAGACACACACATATCTATATGTACATATATGTATATATACATATATATCTGTGTGTGTGTGTGTGTATACATACATATATACATATATACATATATATATATATATAGACATGTAGATATATACATATACATATATATATACATATACATATATATACATGTGTATGTATGTATGTATGTATATATATATATATATATATATATATATATATATATATATATATATATATATATATATATATATATATATATATATATATATGTATGTATAAGTAAATGTATATGTATATGTATACGTATACGTATATGTATATGTATATGTATAAGTATATATATACATATATATATATACATATGTATATGTATACGTATATGTATAAGTATATGTATATGTATATGTATATGTATACATATACATATATACATATGTATACATATATACATATGTATATATATATGTATATATATATACATACATACATACATATATATATATATATATATATATATATATATATATATATATATATATATATATATATATATATATATATATATATATATAATAATAAAACATGAATAGTTTAAAATAGAATTAAGTGCATATTATTTATAAATTATTTGTACCATGAACCTTCAAAAATTTGGCCACTTTATCAATATTAAATTTAAGTTCTTTTCTTCATTTTTTTATAAACACAATACAAATGTGATTAATTCTAGAAACCTATTTACTAGCTTTGAAAATGAAACATTGATAAATATTAATTTCATTTGATAACTCTTCATAAAATGAAATTAGATCTCCTTTAAAGGGAATACTTAAACAAATGTGTACAGAAACTTTTTTTTTAAAAATCAAAAAAAATCATGGAGTTAAAGATATCTTTTCTTGCTTTTGCCAGTATCAAAATGCATTAACATAGAATTTACATTTATTTCTCCCAACCCTTAATTTCCATACTTTCTGAACATAAAGGAAAACAATACAACTTTCTGATAAACATATTGTTCCATTAATAGGAGAAACATAAATAAATCTATCTTATTTTACAAGCATTGTTATGTTAGGCTTTTCAACATAGCCTTGAATAAAACAAAATACAAATGCTCAATGCCAATCAATTCAATTACATGAAGTAGTCACATTCAAACTTCCAACTAGCTCCATCAAACCAGCAAGATAAGTCTTTCAAATCTGCAAAACAAAACAAATAGACCATGGAGGCTCACCTCCCAACCTAGGCCATTTCATGGCCACCCCCGAGCTAGGGGAAAACAAAGATGGATAAGGGTATTACAAAAATACAAATAGCACATAGACAAGTAAAAAGAAACATCATTTACACAACACCAAATTCCCTTCCCAAGGCTTATCACAACAAGAGTCTCACCGGACTCATTGTAGGGGTGAAGGTGGAAGCTACAATCTAGTAGATTGCCTAGTGTAGAAAATAATAATATAGCCTTCTACAAGCCATCAAATCAATATATCATGCCTTCACAAGGCCATGTAACATACATCCACCCTTCTCATACACATACCATACAACACCCTTATGTCTCCCAACAAGAATGCATATGAAGGCACATGGCCGCCCATACAACCATGCTTTATTCCCTTCCCACGCAGAGGAAGGACTCTCCACTAGAAGGTAGTCCCAACTTGTGCCCTTCACCCATCAAGGCTCTCTTCCTTCCCAATGGTGCACTTAGCCTTGCACAATCCCCCAAGAAACATTGCACAATAGAAAATTCACAATACATAAGACATGAAGACACTCAAATACATATTTCTTACACAAGTCCATCATGAGTAAAGTAAAATGACTTAACAAAAAAGTAAATAACAAGAGGTTTCATGACCCAACCTTGGTCCAAGCTTTTGGAAAGATGTTGAGAATAGCTTTTCCAACAATCCTCCTCTTTTGCAATTCAATTCCAAAATCCTCCAAGGACTCCCAAAATCAAACTCCCAAGACTTCACAAATTCACAAGTCTCCAAAAGTTGGAGAGTGGGCAATTGCCCAACAATTTTCCCTCCATCCCCTTAAGAAGACAAACCAAACATAAGAGGGAAAATTCAAAATTCAAATGAAGAGTGGCTCTTCCAATTTCGTCACTTTTCAAAAGAGGATCTTTTGGAAGGGGAAAAATAGTCAAAAACCATTACAATAGTCAAAATTTGACCCCCAAAATATGGCACCACTATGGGGTAGCCTATTTTTAACCTCCACTAACATAAATGATCATTAAAAACCGCTCAAAAGACCAATCAAAGAATGAATCCTAAAATGAAAGAGAATCCCACTTATGGCCCCTAAAAATAGAGACCACTTACACACATTAAACACTTGGGCATGCCAACTCACATGACATGTGTCAATTGACACCAAAAATAAATCACATTACACACAATACACATGGCATGCCAAGTAGACTAAATAATCAAGTAAAATAAACATAATACAACAATTACATTCATGCATCACTTTACAAAGTTACACTTTACAACGAGGTTAATTTCTCCCCTTGGAGATAACCTTGGCTTAACATGATTTTACAAATATCCAACTTTGATTTCCCCTGATGTATCCATGGTCTTATCTACATACTTGACAAAATATCAGTAGCTCATGAAATGTCAAATATCATATATACATTTATGCAAGTAGAATACATCTAAAAATCACATTCTTAACATCATAAATTTCTAACTACACTTCATAATAATTCTTGTCACTTCAACATAGCATTTCTAAAGCATATAAAGTCGAGAATAAAATGATACATGTAAATTCACCTAACATAATAATCATGATCATTTCTCATAAATTCTCCTAACATGAATGTAACATCAAAGTATCACATTTAAATCAAAGATTCATCAATTACTATGCTCATAAATAGCATGAAAGTAAAAGTCCTATATCATCGTCACATAATCAAACTCTAGTACATCATATAGTCCAACTGCATCCACACTTTTCCTCAAAATAATAACCTACTTCCAATAATACATTTCTAAATTTCAAATCAAGCTATTTCAAGAACATAATATATCATTTAATCTAATTTATTAACCATGATTATCTCACATAAACTCTTCTTGTACACAGACATGAAATTATGGCATGGTATTCTAAATTAAATAATTCATCAATACCATAAGTCTAGATCTAATAGTCCAGTGTGAAAATAAGTCCTAAATTATTTACAAGCTATATTTCAAATGATTCACTCTTCTTGCATTATTATAACATCAAAGTGTTCTATGTAAAATCTCCCACTCAACATCAGGGTATAATAATTACTTTTCTATTAATACATGTCTCAACATAAAATAAATTCAAATTGTCATTTGAGTAAGCATTCACATCCAAATAGAAACATTTCAACATTCAATAGTGGTACACTCACACCTTCCCTACTGCATTTCTTCTAGAGATTACATACACACAAGAAACAATATTTAACTACACTAGAATATGTACATATTTCACCCTTTTACTATTTAAACTACCTTATTACAATACAATTTCTATAAAAAATGCACTTGAAAGTATTATCACAATGATTAGTTGAATTTAATTAATCTTATTTTAAACACAGAGCATCCTAGGATTTTGAGTGTTTAAGTAACATAAAAAGAGTACATCACAATGGTAATCAAATATCCATCCACTAGGATACAAATCATAATGCAGCAACATAACTTTCTAATTACTAAGGCTATTATGTAGAAAGATAATACCAAGATAGGATCTCTTAAAACACCTAACATAACTTCCAAAGGTAAACTCATGATAAACATAAGGAAAATTTGGGCAAAGAGCATCTCATGATGCCATCGACCATAATGCGGGTAACAATCACTGCATCCACATGAATGACTCATCCTTACTCTAAGGGTCTCTAGAATGTGATTCAAGACCTTATCCTACGTCTCCTAGTTCACGCAAAACATCGATACACACTCCAAATAGTCCTCCTGGTGAATTCTCCCTCACAAGGAACCAACATGACCTTGCCCTTCAAGAATGACATTCAACACCACACCATAAGGATGTTCATGCTAAAGGGCTAAATGAGGGAGGCACTACATCATGATCATCATCTACATCATCTTCTAGTTATTCATAGTCTTCTTCTTCCATCGCATTAAACCTCATCGGCCTTCCTCTTGGATCATGTCTAACAACAAACAACCAACTTGATTTATGTGGAACCTCTAAGTAAAATACCTACTCACATTGGCTTGGAAGTACATAGGGCTCATCCCCAACTAGCTCAAACCACCTTGTATTAATCATTGAAAACCCATTGTCATGTTCAATAAAAGTTCAATCAGGATCATTTTTATTAATTCATAGCCTGTACCATCTCACAAAGAAGAGAACTAATCTGAAGTAATTAAGGTCACACTCAAGTATATCATCCAAAATGTCATACTATCAATTTTTAGACTCTTGAGGATGTAAGTCATTTCTAGATGAAATGTTATTCACCTGAAAGACTGCACTTATCCCATAATCACAAGTTTTCTTTGTGTCATCCAGCTTTTTGATGCAAAATTTATGACCATTGCAAAACATATACTTGTGGTGTTTGACCTGAAAAAATATGTCAAACATGTATAAATTATTGTATCAAGAGTTCATAAATGTACAAGTGATTAAAAAATTTGTACGTACCTAGAAATATCTTAAACCATGTGCTAAATCTATTTCCCTTTGCATAACATTTGGATCTCTATTACGATGAGCTTCATTAAGCAATGAAGACACAACTTCCCATGTTAATGTGAAACCTAAATGATGGCATCATTTAATCCATACTGCCATCCAATCTTGATTGTTTACAATATACAAATGTATTGCATCCCACTCTCGAGTAGTTGTACAAAAAATAAATATACGACTTACAACTGACTATTTTTTAAGATTAAGGATTAATTAACAGCTACAATAACATCTTATAATTTATTACCTCTCACTTTCCTTATTCTACCTTTCCCACCAAGTACTCCCCTTCAAATTTTCTAATGGTGTCAAGATCCCAAATGCGATCTATATGGATCTTTGTGGAAAGATTAGGAAGATATCCAGTAACATACACCATAGTCTCGTATACCATATATCATACCACCATAGAACCCTTAGGACATTCTCTTTGCCAAACCAAAGCCTTAAAAATTTTAGGTGCCTCTCAACCATCCACATTGACCGAGTGTGTACGGGTCCACACAATTCAATCTCCTCAACTTGGTGTATGAGGTAGTTCTCTTATGCATTGAAAAAGGTTGAAGGTAGACACTTTTTCATTTCACACATTAGATGAGGAATTCTTCTCTTCCAATATTTTATATCTTCTTTATGGATTTCTTTAGATGACAACCACCTACAAGATATTCAAGACACAAAAATATATAAACATGAGACTTTAAAATATATATAACAAATTGAATAGATATCATTGCTTACCTCATGTATTTTCTAAGATCATATATCACTTGTTTGATGTTATCATCAAAGTTCTTTGGGAGAGATAGTGTAATGTCCCCGCCAGGGAACCCATAAGGAATCAGGTCTATGACCTAAAATTTACAACTATTTTTTTTTTGTTTACATTCTGAGATATCATCATTACCACTCACAACTACATTCCTTAAGGTCCCTTATTGAATTCAATTAGCATTATTAAGTATTTCATTTTATTACTTAATCTAACAAATTCTATTTCCATTACAACTTCAATTTACATTGATTCCATTTCACATCAAAACTAATTACATTAATGAGCTAGTGGAATTAATTTCCCTTACCGAATAACACGTAATTCACCTTTAGAAGTGAAGCAAGCACACATTACTTATCAAATCCACTAAGTTTAGTTATTCTTACATATTTATTTACTCATTAACATTATCTATGCTCAACTCAATTGCATCATCAAAACTCAATTAAAATTTTCCAATAAGAGTCCTTACTTCCTATTTTCATTTCAAGACAATAATAAAAAGAGTGTAAAGTACTTAACCATGTATTGATAACCAACATAAATCATTGAATGAATCATTTTTTCCATAAGTTTAACTTCCACGAATTATCATCTATAACCTTGTATAAGTCTAGTTAAGAATTGAGATTAAAACCTAGTTTGAATAACCACACATTACTCATATTGAACTATAAATTTAAGAATTCACTTCTCATCACTATTTTAATAACATATAGGTTTCTTACCCTTATTATTTCACCTAGAGATACCCTTGAACCCTTAGCATATCTTTTCACTAACCATATATCAAAAGAAGTTTACATTTGCAAGTACTTTCATTACAAAGATTTGCATAGAACCATTACTTTCAATTTCATTCAAAATTCACAAGAGATATAAGGTGGGAATTTTCTCATTGATTTAACCATACTCAATCCCCTTTTCAAATTCATAATTCTACCCTTCCCTTATACATAGCTTATTTCTTACAATTTTCTCTTATAAACATAATCATAGTTACTACACATTGGCTGAAGCCATATAGAAAGATAATTACATCAAGTTTCCCAAAGCCCATAATACATCTTTACATCTTGATAACAAAAGATAGAGACACGTGATACAATAATAGAATCTTCACCACTGAACAAATCAAAATCCAAACCACAACACAAACCACAAACAATACCTTGAAAGAGATTTGCCACCCAACCATATGAAACTGATAAAGTTCCACCCCCCATGCTAGGAGATAGAACCAAGGTACTCTCAAGACCTTAAGTGATGCAGGAGCATCCTGGGTGTAAGAGCAATCTTGCATCACCCAAAAATATTTTTGTTTTTATTTTCAATAAGGGCTATTTTGTGCAGAGCTACTATTTATGGAAAGTTACTATTTTTGGTAATTTTTGTATGTGCTCAGAATGATCGGATTTCTTTCTTGGAGGTTCGTTTTGGTCATATAAGTCTACCAGTAAAGTTTCATTTCCAGATCAAGTGTATATTGGAAGATATTGAAGATTTTCGGTATTGGCAGCATGGTACAGAAACTTTGAACTCAGTTTTGAAGGCTTTAGAGGCCCCGGATGAGGTTGAAAATTTGGATGACGGGCGCTTGTGTGGGTCAAGCCTGTAGAGCACTTCGTGGCATTTTTGAAATGGGGTTATAATAGCCGAGCGGGTCAACGGGTGATGACTTATGGTCTTCGGAAGTTGGGCCACCTGAAATGGCGAAAAATAATTTTCTTCAAAATTTCTATTCAGGTTTCAAAGGTTATCTTGAGCCGACTATGATGTAATAAAATGTAAAATAAAATAATTCTAAGTTCGGTCGGCCTTATTGGCTAAAATTCTGGAACCTTCCTAGGCGGTGGAAAATTGCCTATATAAGGAAGGCTGTATTATTGTCTTAGGCAGTTCAGAATAGTTCTGGGTAGTAGATCTAGGTAATAGTTCGAGGCTTTGTCCTACAGAATATTGTAAGGGAATGCCCATGTGGCTTTACATATTGTAATTCTGAAAGTTTGTAATTCCACATTTGTGGAGATAATAAGAAGCCAATTTTCTGTTCTTGCATATTGTTGTTGTTTCTCTATATCTGTTATGTGTTTGTGGTATTAAGGGGAGCACCCTTCATCAAGTGGTATCAGAGCAGGTTTTCTTGAGTGTGTAAACAGATCGCCGACTGTGAGGTAGTTTGCACCAAGACCGTGGCTAGGGTTTCAGCGCGCATCATGAAAATGCCTCCACGAAGGGAACGTGGCGGAAGAGCCGGTGTTGTAACACCTGAGGTTAGAGAGCTGCAGAGACAAGTACGAGCATTGCAAGAAGAGATTCACAGAGGAATGAATCTTAATGTCAGAGATGAAAGCGAGGATGAAGTCGAAGAAGAATATCAAGAAGGAGAAGCTGAAATTGTGAACCAGGAGGAAGAAAGACTTTTTCGGGCGATTTCCAAGATTGGAAAAAGACCTAAGATTGAGGTTCCTACATTTTCTAGAAATCTTAACCCGGAGGAATTGATCGACTAGATCAATGAATGTGAGGAATATTTTGAGTACGAAGATGTTGAGGATGCTGATAGGGTCAAATTTGTGAAAGCCAAATTGAAAGGTCATGCAAAGATCTGGTGGCAAGAAATTGAATTAGAGTGAAATAGAAGAGGAAAAGATAAAATCACAAGATGGGATCGGATGGTGGATAAATTGAAGCGACAGTTCATTCCTGTTGATTATGAGCTTGACCTACTAAAGAAAATGCAGAGTTTGAAGCAAGCAGGAAGATCTGTTCAGGAGTATACAAAGGAGTTCTATCGACTTCTCATCAGGACAGGCCATGCAGAAGCTGATAAGGAGAAAGTTGCCCGATACCTTAATGGGTTAAGGCCAAGCATTCAGGAGGAGCTGAAGCTGGTTCGAATGAACATTATTGAAGAGGCATACCAGTTTGCCCTAAAAGTAGAGGAAAAGCTGAACAAGAAGTTTGAGAGCAGAAAAAATGGAAGAGGTCATGGTGGATGATCTGGTGGACGGTCATATGGTGGCCGAAATGAAGATCCGAAAAAGAAGGATGAGGCCAGTAGCAGTCAGAATCAGTGAGGAAATAATTCTAATCATTTCCAGGATCAGAATAATAGAGATCAGAGAGGAAGAGGAAGAGGACAAGGATCTGGAAGAGGTGGCTTCCGTGGAACATGTTTTCACTGTGGAGAAGAAGGTCATATGGCATTTGAATGTCCTCAGCGCCAAGGAAGACCAGATAGGAGAAATGAAGGCCAGGCCAGAGTTGCACATGTAGATGAAGATGTCAGATCATCAAATTCTGAAGATGCTGAAAGAGGAGAAACGTTGATTAACAGAAGAGTCCTGTTGAGTGGTGAGAATGAACCTGAGCAAAGAAGGAGCCTGTTTCACACCAGGTGCAAGTGCGAAGGTAAATGTTGTGATATGATTATTGATAGTGGAAGCACTGAAAATTTGGTGTCAGAAGAGATGGTAACAAAGTTGAAGCTCAAGAGACAGAAACACCCACATCCATATCGGATTGCCTGGGTACAGGATGACCACAAGGT
The DNA here is from genome assembly GCA_027943335.1 of Chamaecyparis obtusa. Classification (NCBI taxonomy): domain Eukaryota; kingdom Viridiplantae; phylum Streptophyta; class Pinopsida; order Cupressales; family Cupressaceae; genus Chamaecyparis; species Chamaecyparis obtusa. The sequence goes on from BSBK01009197.1 coordinate 11,274, forward strand.
CATGGTCAATGAACAATGCCTGGTGAAGTTCAAGATTGGCGGATACCAAGATGAGGTATTGTGTGATATCATATCTATGGATGCATGTCATATGTTGTTGGGTAGACCATGGCAGTTTGACAGATGTGCTGTACATGATGGTCGTGTGAATACCTATTCCCTGACAAAGGATGGAGTGTGACATAAGCTAAAACCATTGAAGGAGACTGAAGAAAAGGTATGTGGTAATGCAAGGATAACTTTTGTTGATTGAAGAAATTTCCTAGATGGTATGAGGCATTAGCATGTATGTTTTGCTTTAATTCTAAAAGCCGGTAAAGAGGAAGTAGAAGATGTTCCTGTAGAAGTTGCAGATTTGTTGAATGAGTTTCAGGATATTGTATCCGATAACGTGCCTGATAGATTACCACTAGTCAGAAAGATCAGTCATCAAATGGACTTGATCCCAGGAGTGAGTTTGCCGAATAAGGCAGCACACAGAATGACACCTACAGAAAGTGAGGAGTTGAATAGACAAGTACATGAACTGCTACAGAAAGGATTGATCCGTGAGAGTCTGAGTCCCTGTGCTCTACCCGTAGTATTAGCACCAAAGAAGAATGGAGAGTGGAGGATGTGTACAGATTCTAGGGCAATAAATAAGATCACAATCAAGTACAGGTTTCCATTGCCATGAATGGATGATATTATGGACTGTTTGAGTGGAGCTGTGTATTTCACAAAGATAGATCTGAAGAGTGGATATCATCAGATTCAGATCAAAGAAGGAGATGAATGGAAGACTACCTTCAAGACAAAGGAAGGACTATATGAGTGGTTAGTCATGCCTTTTGGGCTAAGCAATGCACCGAGCACTTTCATGCGGCTCATGAACGAGGTTCTGAAAGAATTTCTGGGTAAGTTTGTCATTGTTTATCTAGATGATATTTTGATTTTTAGAAAGACATTGGAGGAGCATATGATGCATATTCATATGGTGTTTGAGAAGTTGAGAGATGAGAAATTATTGATTAACTTGAAGAAGTGCAATTTTGTGAAGAAAGAGTTAGTGTATTTGGGATTTGTAGTCTCAGCAGAAGGTCTAAAAATGGACCCAAAGAAGGTACAGGCTATCCTTGAATGGCCTTGTCCAAGGAGTCCTACTGAGGTAAGATCTTTTCATGGTCTAGCTAGCTTTTACAGAAAGTTTATCAGAAATTTTAGCAGTATTTGTGGACCCTTGACTGAAACAATGAGAGGGGATAGAAAAGAGTTTAAGTGGACTAATGGGGCAGAAAGGAGTTTTCAATTGTTGAAACAAAAAGTTACAGAACAACCTGTTTTAGCACTTCCAGATTTTAATAAGGTGTTTCAAGTAGATTGTGATGCTAGTGGTACTGCAATAGGAGCTGTTATGAGCCAAGAAGGTAAACCTGTTGCTTATTTCAGTGAGAAGTTAAATGATGCCAAGAGAAAATATTTTGTTTATGATCAGGAATTTTATGCTATAGTTCAGGCATTAAAGAAGTGGAGACATTATCTGCTCCCTAAGGAGTTTTTCTTGTATACTGATCATTAAGCTTTGCAATATTTGAATAGTCAAGGAAAGTTGAATCAGAGGCATTTGAAATGGGTTGAGTTTTTGCAGAGTTATACATTTGTTTTGAAACACAGAAGTGGAAAGTCTAACAGGGTTGCAGATGCTCTTAGCAGAAGGCAACTATTGCTGACAGAGATGCAGATTGAGGTGGTTGGATTCAAGGAACTCAAGAATTTGTATCCAGAGGATCCTGATTTTGGTGAAGCTTGGAAAGCTTGTACAGAACCTGTTACTCTAGACAGGATGAAATGGCTAGATTTCATCATCCAGGATGATATGCTATTCAAAGGGAGTCAGTTGTGCATTCCACGAAGTTCTATGAGGGAGAATCTCATCAAAGAGAAGCATAGCAGAGGATTGGCTGGACATTTTAGTCATGATAAAACCCTTTCTTTGGTTAGTGAGAATTATTATTGGCCACAGTTGCAGCAAGATGTGAAGAAGTTTGTACAGAGTTGCGGAGTATGTCAGATGGCGAAAGGAGTGAAGTAGAATATAGGGTTGTATCAGCCATTACCTATACCAGAGAAGCCTTGGGAGGATATTAGCATGGACTTTGTTCTTGGTTTACCGAGGACTCAGCGGGGACATGATTTAATTTTTGTGGTGGTTGACAGATTTTCAAAGATGGCACATTTTATTCCCTGCAAGAAGACTAATGATGTTGTTCATGTAGCAGAATTGTTTTTCAGAGAAGTAGTGAGGCTTCATGGTTTGCCAAAGACCATAGTTTCAGATCGGGACACTAAGTTTGTTGGATATTTTTGGTGTACATTGTGGAAGAAGTTGAAGACAGATTTGAAGTTCAGTTCATCACATCATCCACAGACTGATGGACAGACAGAGGTGGTGAATAGAAGTTTGGGAAATTTGCTGAGATGTTTGGTTGGAGATAAGCCAACAGGATGGGATTTGATTTTACCACAGGAAGAATTTGCATACAATAATTCTGTCAACAAGAGAACTGGTAAATCACCATTCCAGATTGTATATGGAAGTAGTCCAAGAAATGCATCTAAATTGAGGAAGATAGATAAAGGAGAACTAAGTAGTGCTGAAGCTGAGGATTTTGCAGAACACTTAAAGAACATCCATGGGGAGGTGAGGAAGCATATTACCAAGATGAACGCACAGTATAAGGCTAAGGCAGATGAGAAAAGGAGGTATAAGGAATTTCAAGTTGGTGATGAAGTCATGGTTCATTTGCGGAAGGAGCGGTTTCCAGTTGGTACATATAACAAACTGAAAATGAAGAAGTTTGGGCCATGTAAGATACTGAAGAAGCATGATTCAAGAAATGCATATGAGGTAGAATTGCCTAGAGAGCTGAATATTTCACCAGTGTTTAACATTTCAGATTTGACAGAGTATCACGAAGGAGGTGTTGAAGATGAGGTTGCAGCAGCACAGTGGAGTATTCCAGCAACTAGTTCAGACACTAAGGAGATCGAAGATATACTGGACAGTCGCGTTGGCAGAAGCACAAGGAACAGGACATATGAAGAATATCTGGTCAAGTGGAAAGGATGACCTGTTGAAGATTCATCATGGCTGACAAAGGAGGAGGTTAGCTGTCTTGGTTTTCCTCTACACACCTGAGTCGTGACAGGGTCACTTCTTAAATTACCCTGGGTGTCTGATGCAGGAGCATCCTGGGTGTAAGAGCAATCTTGCATCACCCAAAAATATTTTTGTTTTTATTTTCAATAAGGGCTATTTTGTGCAGAGCTACTATTTATGGAAAGTTACTATTTTTGGTAATTTTCATATGTGCTCAGAATGATCAGATTTCTTTCTTGGAGGTTCATTTTGGTCATATAAGTCTGCCAGTAAAGTTTCATTGCCAGATCAAGTGTATATTGGAAGATATTGAAGATTTTCGGTATTGGCAGCAGGGTACAGAAACTTTGAACTCAGTTTTGAAGGCTTTAGAGGCCCTGGATGAGGTCAAAAATTTGGGTGACAGGCGTTTGTGCCGGTCAAGCCTATAGAGCGCTTTGTGGTGTTTCCAAAATGGGGTTATAATAGCCGAGCGGGTCAACGGGTGATGACTTATGGTCTTCAGAAGTTGGGCCACCTGAAATGGCAAAAAATAATTTTCTTCAAAATTTTTGTTCGGGTTTCAAAGGTTATCTTGATCCGACTATGATGTAATAAAATGTAAAATAAAATAATTCTAAGTTTGGTCGGCCTTATTGGCTAAAATTCTGGAACCTTCCCAGGCGGTGGAAAATTGCTTATATAAGGAAGGCTGTATTATTGTCTTAGGCAGTTCAGAATAGTTCTGGGTAGTAGATCTGGGTAATAGTTCGAGGCTTTGTCCTACAGAATATTGTAAGGGAATGCCCATGTGGCTTTGCATATTGTAATTCTGAAAGTTTGTAATTCCACATTTGTGGAGATAATAAGAAGCCAATTTTCTGTTCTTGCATATTGTTGTTGTTTCTCTATATCTGTTATGTGTTTGTGGTATTAAGGGGAGCACCCTTCATCATTAAGGCAATCTAAGTCTCAAATAACAATAAATCCAAGGCTCAAAAGAACAAGAATAAATCACATAAAGTATCATCATAATATAACACTGAGGTGAAGGTTCTAGGAGACCACCTAAGTGAGTGTCATCACACAACCTATGTATTGGGATCCTCCCTGGTAGCCATGTAACCCCAGTCCCTCCTTTATTAATAGGGATCCATCCTGGTAGTTATCCCTAGTCCCAGTACTCCAATCAAGTGTCATGCCCATAAATAAACATCCAAAAATGTAACAATTTTTTTTAAAAAAAATTAAAGGGTGAAATGTTAAGGGATGACTACAAGGTTAGTTGTAATTCATCATCGGCTATGCCGGGTGCAATCTAGGATCAAGTAGTTAACTAATGTAAGAAGAGTCGAACCTCAAAAATGGGAACCCTAGTGTATATAGTTTCCATAGGGACTTATGTTCAAGGTGCATTCCGAGTGTTTAGGACATAAGTCTTCTTCCTAATTTATAATAATTGACCATCCACTAATTCAGTGTAAGCATACCTAGATCATCAAATTCATTATCAACATAGATGAGGGCTGACAATACTAACATTCTTAATTTGATCCTCATGACAAATGACATGTGTCCATTCTTTTCTAGGGTCAAAGTTAATGTAAATTCACGTAACTGAATAATAGTTAAACAAGGGTGTTGTTATAATAATAACTATTTTCATTGGTTACCAAGTATAGAATTTAATAATCAAAATCTATAATTATCATCAAAGTGGTTAGAGCCACACATCGAGTAACCCCAATCTATCAATTCACCAATCCTTTTTCTTACTAAATAGTTCAATTCATGATTCTGCATGCTATCAGTAATCACTTCCTTATTAACTAATTGGTTCGATAATGAAAAGAAACAATCATCTTAAGGGTCATTTCGCCAATTGACTAAATTCTTAATGTTGATTAATGCTAGTCTGGCTTACACTGATTGCCTAATGAACAAAATAAAACATTAACTTAATATATTGATACTTTAAAAGTTAAATCCATTTATACCAAAAATACTATATCTTAACAATAATTTAAGTCTCTATTAAACTCTATACCCTTAATATGATCTAACATTTGTGTTTTCAAACATACCCAAATATACATTTATATGAAGATGCCAATAAAAGAAATCCCCTAACTCAACTCTAATAACCCTAGCTTATTAACTAGTAATATAATCCAATAACACTATAATTAAACCCATGATCCTAGGTTTCCTCAACTAAAATTTGAAATAACCCTTAATCAATATGACACTAATTCCTTCTTAACTTATTGTTAATCATGATTACTAATGTAGTTAGGAATCAATGAATATGGAATAATAAGATTACATAATTACCACATAGAATATTTGTTTACATCTAAAAGATACCCCTTCCTATAATAACACCTACTACTCTATGTCTCCTAAACCTATCACCCCTCAACCCTTTTAATTTACATATACAAATTTATGAGAGGGGGATGTCAAAAAAAATGAAGATAAGATTAATTAAATAAATATATACTCATCTCTAAACAATTATGCAAAATACCAATATATAAATAGTAACATCATCTTACACAATTTAAAAAAAGATCCTACTATCTATCTAGGTGCCACCTCAGACACCTAACCTATACTACCTAGCTAACTAGCCTATCCTATCAACCTTCCTCCCATTTCTACATGGGCCCCATGTACCCCAAGGATGATGGGACATGTACAGTAAGGAAATTTCCTAGGGGGGGGCGAAAATCACAAGTGGAAAGTATGTGGATTTTCATTGGGCCACCCAACAAAGGGGACATGGTCCCCAATGCATAACCCACATAGCCCAAGGGAAAAGCATTTTTGTTAAACAAGAATATGCATATATTCCCCATGCCAAGAAAGGTAGGCATGGAAGACTTTTTGCTACATTTTGGAAGAAGTTTATTTGCATTAATGCCTTGTCAGATTTTATTAAGTTTGAAATTTAAGGAGGAGACAAAGTATTTAATAGTTTTGTTGAATGTCTTTTCTTATGGCCCTTCTACTCACATAGGGGTATTATTTGTTTAAGAAATAAGCTTATTTTACTCCCAAGTCAATCACCTGCACATGGGAGAAAGACTTTGGTGTGGGGTCCACTAGCAAGTGGAGAGTTTTTATGGAGTTTTTTTTTAATAATAAAGTTAATTTGAAGCTTAATCAACATAGGTTAGAGAGTATTAATATGGTCAATATATAGTTTAGGCTATTAGTTTAATTTAGGTGATTATATTGAAAGGGGAAAGGGGAATATTCTCTGTGGTAAGAGAATATTTCCCTTCTCCATACAAAAACTAGAGAGTTATTTGTTCTAATAAAATTATGGGAGGTGATATTTTATGGTATAGTTTTTTTTTCTTGTTTTCTCAAGCTTCTTGTTTGATAGAAGAGATCTAATAAAATGAGTTTGAGAGTTTAATTAGTGTAAGGAAATGTGAGGAACATGAATATCACATTACTTCATAATTTTAGTTTGATTGAGCTTATTTTGTTGGCATGTTTATTCAAGGAGAAAAATAGATTGAAATATTGTTTCAACTAAAGTGATGTGTGTGTTGTATATGTGATTTATTCAAGGAGAGCTAGATTAAATTTGAACTCAAATATTATAATCAAACATCAATAGATTACAAACTCCATACGTCTACATCCATATAAACATTCCATTGAAATTAATAACTTGATTATTCTATCAACTTGGAAATCACTTTTTTTTTTTTTTTTCTTGCATTACATGGATAACTCTACTAATGTAAAAGAAAAATTACAATGGTATGAAGGTAACTGATCAATCATAATCATAATGAGATCTCTCTTACATTTTCAAATACATATAACACAAAAAGAGAAGTCCTATCATTTACAACTAACACAATACAAAGGTGGATAAAACTCAAGCAAAGTTCAATGGAGATGACAACTCTCCTCCATTACATCTTCACAAAGATCAAAAGGTATACAACAACATTTCATTATTCAATCAAGATGAAGATTCCTCATCAAGAACCAACAATGCAACACAATATATAACATTAATACACTATTACACCAAGAAGGAGAACTTCTTCAAGCATCTTCCACATGAGTATTGGCATCCCAAACCTACAATAAAAGAAATGGAGAACCATGGGTGCTCACCACCCAACCTAGGTATCTTATGAGACCACCCCTGAGCTTGGAGAACCAAGGCTAAATGGGTATGCAACAAGATCAACAAGATGCTCACAAAACAAGTTACACAAACATGCATACAACAAATTACTCCCTCCCAAGGCTACACAAATGATTCTTACAAACTCATTGAAGAGGGTGGAGGTGGGCTTTTCCAAGGGGAGATTGCCATTGCATACTAATTTCTCAACATGAGCATTTTGTTGCCTCTTCAAGGCTATATAACCAATATCTTCATACACATACTAATTTCTCAACATGAGCATTTTTTTTGCCTCTTCAAGGCTATGTAACCAATATCTCCATACACATACTTTGCTTATCAATATCCACAAAATACAAGGATACAATGGCTTCCATGGTGCCCATACACCATGGACTTATCCCTCTTCTCCAAGAGAAGAGACTCTCACCTCATGGAGAGCCCAACTAACCCCTCCACCCATAGGCCACTTCTTCCCTTCCCAAAGGGTGAGTAATGCCTCAAACCCATAAACAAGAACTCCCTCAATCAAGCAAAAAAATAAAAACAAACACAAGATCAAACCATGAAATCAAAACCCAAAATCCCTCCATTACAACACATTATCACAACAAGAACCAAGATTCATATGCATGAGAGAGAAAAATACAAGCTAATCTAATGAACAAGAAGAAAGGCTTCCATGAGCATAGTAACCAACCTCCACAAGTGTGATGGAAATGGAAATTTGAGAAGAGCTTATCCACTTATCCTTCCTCAATCCAAACCCTAATGTCTCCAAATGTAGAGAGTGGGTGAACACCCACTAAATCTCCTAAGGGCCCCTAGAAAGGCCTCTCAATTTCTACCCACCCACCACCCATAAATGTAGACTTGACTCTATGGCCTTTTTGTCTTTCCTTATCCCCCCATGATAAATGCTTGATTGAAAGAAAGGGGGTGGAGTTGGGTAGAGATCATGACTTATCAAATTTCGAAGTTAAGAGTAAATGGGTCATAAAGTGGGTTACCAAGGTCACTAGGAATTTTTAGACATGCTCAAAACTTCCCTATCCTATGCCCTTATCAATTAGGTACTTAAATTATGCCAAAAATGACCCTTAGAACCCCTTATTGGTCTCTAAAAGTGACTAGAACAAAGACAAACTAAAACATGCACATAACAAGTGTCAAGTGACACTAATGATTACACATTACATACTCAAAGTCACGTCCTAGATGACAACAAGAAATTAACCAATAAAACACATGCAAAAATCCACATTTACAAGGAGTTCACATTACAACGGGGCTTTTAATCCCATATCAAATTAAGCCTTGGCTTACTCAATTCACATATGTTTAACCTTGGTTCTCCAATTAATTTCCATGGTTCTCTTACTTGCACACTGCACATCGAGCATCATTAGTTCAAGATGATAACATTACATGAAATATACATATTCAATTCTAATTGCTATATGCAGAATCCAAATTTTCCATTCAAAGTGTTTAAGCATCACACTTACATAATCATCATGACATGTCACCTATGGGAAAATCAAATTTAAACAAGATCCATTATTTCCATCAAAATCACACTACTAAATATGCATAATCAAAATCTCAACATACTCTAAATTCTAATGCACAACATAAGGTGATCCACATGGCATAGTAATCATCATCAAAATATAGTATCTCGAGTCTCTATCAGAATAAATCAACAAGTGCACCAATGTATCAAAATGCAGATAGAACAAGGTGCTATGATGGGTCGGGGTGAGGCCTCACATCAAGTCTGTGTGGCCAATATTGTGTTTTCTTTCATTATCTTTTGAATCCCCCCTTCCCAAGTTAATTTTTAAGGTTATCACTTTTTACAAACCCACCCATAGGATCATTCAGCAACCACTTTAGGGTTCCAGCACCTATGGTGAGCCACTCACTTAAGGTTCATATTCCCTTACCCCATTACAAGCCACAAAACTAGATAACACTTCCAAGTCCTAATTCATAGGTTTAGGAAACTCCCCTGTGCACTCAGGCCCTCAGAACGAGTCATAACCTTAGCCATATACATAACAAGAACTATTGGAAGAGTCTATCACAAGACATCTCAAAGGAAAACATAAAACTTTTCACATGCACAAGTAAAAACTTCCCAAGGCTCATTTATAGGTCTAAGGAACCCTCCTGTGCACACTAGCCACCGAGACAAGTCCTAGCCTCATAAACTAAACTCAAATCTATGCCAAGTGCAAAATCATCACAAGTAAACCATATAACCTCAAAAAAACAAGAAATGAACATGTTTAAAGTTTACACAAAATTTCATATGCCAAAACACAATGCTCTTCAAAATCTCACGTGCTTGAATTATAAGTCTGATTTTTTTGAAAAACTAAAATCTACAAGTTGCATCTTAACTCCTATAAATCTGGAACCTATCTCAATCATCTCAGAAGGTACCTAATTTCTTTATACAAGTATAACTTATAGTATATGAAATTAAAGTATTGTAACTTATACTTAAATGTTATACTTCTATAAATCCTGTAAATATTAAGCCCCTGAAACCCTAAAAACTCCAAATGACTTTCTATATAAACTAGTATGACCATGAATGCATTCTCATATGACATTTTACCAAGTGTTGTATGGGTATGAATACAATGTCATATGACACTGTAACACACTATCACAAAATTAAATTTAAACTTCCTGAAAACACTTAAAAATTAGTTTTTTAACCCATACGACAATGTATGCATTCCCATATGACCTTTGACCAAGTGTCGTATGAGTATGAATATAATGTCGTATGACACTGCAACACATTTTAATGAAATTAATCCAGAATTGCTCAAAAGGGCCAAAAAAATGACTTTTTAAGGAATGGAGATTGTCTGGGAAATGTTCCCTAAGATCAACCTAATATAGGGACCTCAGAACCACATCCAAAACACATCCTCAAAACTACCTAAGTCTTAGATAAGATTGAATCAAATTAAAATCATAAATTCATGGAGAAGGTCTGCAAAAAGGGAAGATGGGGAAGAGGGACTGCAACCTTTCCTAAACCAAACCAAGCCTTCCTAACTTTCCTAAACATCCACAATTGACTCAAAAAAAATATAATACACCATCATACATGATCAAAACATCTCTACCACTCCTGGAAGAATTCACAACAATAAATATTTAAACATTAATAAAAAATTACTTTTCGGAACCATATATAAAACACATAGAAACAAATCATATATAAGTTTTCCTTTCCAATCCAAAGTAAAAGATCATATCCTCACCCATCAACATATCTTTCATATACACAATCACACACATAGGGAGAATGGAGATTCATCCCAGTTTAGACCCTACCTGGTGTCCTGCGGAGAATCCTCTTCCGATGGCTGGAGCATTCTCTAAAAATTTTGAAGCCTTAAGTTAGTATCATCTTGGATATCTTCCTCTATCATCCAATCTTCCAACAATACACACATAATTTCCCTCCAAATAGATAACTCTCAAACTCACAGAAGAACTCCAATAAATCTTTTAGAAAAATCTATGTAGAAAGCCTTTAAATTTTCCTAAAGCCTTCCTCTCCCATTCATACCAAAAATGACAATATTTATCCTCCAATTATGTGGTTGGAGGAGTTTCTTTATGGGAAGCAACTTCTCCAACTTCCATAGTTGGTTGGAGGACCAAACAATTCCCGTAAAAGACTTAATCAAAGTTTTAATAATTTTAATTAAAATGGCTTTGAAAGAAGACCATAACAAGAAAGACAACCAAATAGCTTCCAAGGAAAACACAAAGCACAATTGGAAAGCAACTAGCCTAACTTCTAGGAGATCTTGAGTTCAACTCCCTTTTAGATAGGTAGTTTTACTACAAAGAGTATTTATTTATTATTACTATTATTAATATTATTTTCAATTTTTATTTATTTAATACACTTCATTGAATTCACTTCAAATAACATACCACTAAAACAATCAATAAATCCATACAAATATTATTAATTATATAAGCATGGGTATATGTGTGTTCACCCACATATGCACATACCTATATAACATACAATCAATATAACACATACATAATAAATATATATACATGTACTTACAAGTATAAATCCAACTCACATCATTAATCTCATAACCACATCAAATCACAAGACCACATCACATACTGCATTCAACTTCCCCAACTAGGGTAATCTCCTAAGTAGAAATCTAAGTCCATGGTAACCTTGAGAATAAACTTGGTAATACCTCCACACAACAACAGTTCGAAGATTTTTAAGGCATGCTCAGACCTGTGTAGCTAGGTGGAGTCGATGCTTGGTACCTACATCCTGCAACACCGACCAAGTACACAAATATATATATATATATATATATATATATATATATATATATATATATATATATATATATATGTATATATGTATATATGTATGTATATATATATATATATATGTATGTATATATATATATATATGTATATATGTATATATGTATATATATATATATATATATATGTATGTATATATGTATATATATATATATGTATGTATGTATGTATGTATATATATATATATATATATGTATATATATATGTATATATGTATGTATATATGTATATATGTATGTATATATATATATATGTATATATATATATATATATATATATATATATATATATATATATATATATATATGTATATATGTATATATATGTATATATATATATATATATATGTATATATGTATATATATATATATATGTATATATATGTATATATATATATATATATATATGTATATATATATATATACATATATATATATATATATATATGTATATATGTATATATCTGTGTGTGTGTGTGTGTGTGTGTGTGTGTGTGTGTGTGTGTGTGTACAAACAATTGCAAACAAAAAGGGAGAGTACAACATCATTTGGACCTCCTAGAGGAGTAACTACAACTACCTCCCCTCTTCTGATAGTCACATTAGACAAAGCATAATTGGATTAGTGTGGTTAGTATCAAAATGATCTCTTTTCTATATTGTATAACAATAATGAATCATAACATAGTCATGTAAATATAAATCATCTATTATCTTTCACAAACCCATTTAACCATCAGACATGTACTCAAAATGTCCCATTATCAAATCAAGATAAAATAATCATATAACCATAAATGCATTAATCATGACTAATCCCAAGTAACGTTATTAGAGAATGTAACAGATCTAACCCTTAAGTGATTATAATCAATTAACCTAAGGTAAACATAAATATTAATAATGAGCATTTCAAAAAAGAAGCATATAAATCTATCAGGTGATCCTTTTAGCATTAAGGTCCTAAACCATCATTGACACACAAGATGTATAGTAACATACCTATGCAATATTATTTGCCATATTAAATATGAAGTTATGGTGAGTTGTAAGAGGTTCAGTTTAAGCATCCATCACAAGAAGGATCATTCTTACATATAGTCCTTCCTAATTTCAAGTGAACATAATCAAGACTTAATAGGGTTGGAGGGCATTACAGATAGGGGTAGCACGTAATGCAACAATTATAAAAATAATCATCTCATTCTTTTCTCACATAATACAATGAGAAGTTCATGTAGTTTACAAATATATTGTAAATACAAAAGAACATGACTTACATTGATGAAGGTATGCCAATCATGCATTTTTAACCCTAGCCCAAATTTATTTTTCTTTGATATGGTACTGCTTATGTTTGCAGCAAATCCTATGGGAAATCAAATTTTTCGTATGACTTCTTTTATGGCATCACTTTGCTGCTCTATTAATAACCAAGGAAGGGCACTTATATTAATATGTTCTCCATTTCTATTTGATTCAATGAAACTTTTCATTGCATGATTGGATTCATGAATGTCGCTACAAATTTTGACAATTTTTTCTTTGTCACGTCTTCCATGCAATATCTTCCATAATGTCTTTGTTACATTCTTTCCAATATGCATAGTATCAAACAAATGCACAATTTGCAGCTACTCGTAGTAGGGAAACCTACTAAATTGTCTGGGATAAATTTTTAGTGCCTTTGGAAGGTGCTCAGTAGTATTTCCTTGACAACATTCACGATCATCAATCACATAATCAAAAAAATAAAATAAATTATAAATATACAAATTCCAAACATAAACCATTAGGTAGAATGGTATTACCTTGACGATTAATTCTATTATATTCCAACTTCCATAGGTGAGGTGTCATTCTCTATGGCTTAGATGTAGTCTCTTCTTTCCCATTGAAAAGATATTTTTCAATAATTTGATAGTTATTATTTTTGTGGAGAAAGTGTCTATGCTCATCAAACACCTACTTTCCTAAACTTTTTGAATGATGAGATTTCATGTTTGTGTTACAAGTAGCAGTTTTCGTTGCACTAAAAGATCGACCTATTAATGCTTGAGACAACCACTAGACTTATAGAACATAGGAGGTTGTTAAAGCATGTCATGAATCCTAAAGGGAGAAGTTGGTGGTTAGTCCAACAATCCCCCCCTTAGTGTCACCTGAGGGGATTCAAACCTGTGACCAAGCTCTTATACCACTTGTTACAAGTAGCGGTTGTCATTGCACCAAAAGATCAACCTGTTAATGCCTGATACAACCACTAGACTTATAGAACATATGAGGCTATTAAACCATGTCATGAATCCTAAAGGGAGATTTTGGTGGTTAGTCCAACAGTTTGGATGACAAACTGGACATGAAAATTTTCCCTTTGTTTGAAGACCTATAAGATAATGATACAATTCAATTAAATATGTTAATTTTTATATTTAGAATTATCATATGCAAATTGAATTCACCATAACATATCAAAAAAATGTGTTAGCCCTAGGGCATCAGGTATTGTCATTACAAGCATTGCATGAAATTGAAACTGTTTGTCTCCTATTGGTCTAGAGATGTCATACATAGTGACACAAACAGGCCAAAGAGAGTAAATAGATCTTAGCTCTCCAAATGGATTGACACCATCTGGTGCCATTGAAAGCTAGAGATTTTGAGGTTATTCGATAAAGTGTGGCCACTTTTCCTCTATGTCCTTAAATACAAAACCATCCACAGGCATTCGAATAATCTCATCTTGACTCCTATTGTGTGCATGGTAATCCATAAATTGTGCCAAGCTACTACACCTGAATAATCTTTGCAAACATGGTATAATGGGGATGTAATGAAGAACCTTGTGAGGCACCTTTTTTGTTATTTGATCTTTTTGATATCTAATCATATGACATTCAGGGCATTCTTTTACAAATTCATGTTCTTTATGATAAATAATATGATCATTGGGACAAGAATCTATTGCTTGATACTCTATTCCAATATCTTTTATAGTACCCCCATAATTCTTGGTATGAGCAATGGAGAATATTCGATGGTGGTAACAAAAAATCACCTATCAATCTATAGAAAAAATATAATTTTTTAATATTAACAATATTTATAGTACATGTTTCACCCTTTAATTACTATAATGACATATATGACATACCTTAGCATGCGTGACATTGTTATATTTGATAAACCATTCATAACCTTCAAGTTCAACAACAAAAATACAATAGAGAGAAGAGTTGTTTGGGAGCCTTTGTAAAGGGTCATGGCTGCCTTCTCAAGTAGAGGTATATCATGGATGACATCAACATCATCCTAATCATCATCATTAGTTTTTCCAGTACCAAATGTTTCATGGATCAATGTATTAGTACCATCATCTTCAAATGTGTTATCTAGTGCATGATCATCATCTTCCATAGGATCATAATCTTCAGCTTCAATATTTGCACCTCCATGATCCTCCACTTCCAAAGCCATATTCTCCATATTTTGACCTACATGGTCCATATCGAGTACTCCCCTGGGGAGGTCGATCTATATAAAAATGATGAACAAAAATAAACCATGATAATAATCTCATCATCAAGTGTATTTCATATATATATATATATATATATATATATATATATATATATATATATATATATATATATATATATGTGTGTGTGTGTGTGTGTGTGTGTGTATTAATTGTTAAATAAATATAATGAAAAACTTACCAATTCATGATAATCAAACCCTCCTTCAATGTGACCATTATGCCTACAATGTCTCTTAGTTGTTCTAATTAGCAATATTCTAGTGTTTAAGCCCTTACAAATATTGCAGGGATGATAATATTTTCCATCACCTTTTCTTTTCAAGTTAGACCACAATCTATTGATTGTATCCCCATTACCTTCTTCACTTGGATTGTCTGACATGATCCTTCTTCAATTAGATTATCTATAACCTAATTATATATAGAAATTGAAATTTTAGTTATGAAATGATGTTGTAGTATAGTATACCAAATTGAAACATTTTTGTTATTATAGTCTTCCACCTCAAACTCTTTCCTATTGTGGCAAGAAAGAAAGATATTCAAATAATATAGTAGTTTGTAAATCAAAATAAAATATCATATATGTTATACACAAAATATATGAGAAGTGCATCAAATTTGATGAAGAACTACTAGGAGCTAGACCGAGCAACAAATGGACTTGTGTTGATCTTCAAAATAATACATTTGTTCTAGGGTATAAGGTCCCAATAGTTCTTAGGCAAATCTGCATGGTGAAGGTTGTATATGTTGTGTATGTGTGCGCGCATAAAAAAGGGGGCTTTTATCTTTGATCTTAAATGACAAATATGCCTATCTAACATTTTTTGAGGGTCCAGGGAACAACAAATGGAGGCAACTTGAGACCACAAATGAAGGCAAGTTGTTGATTGAGGGTGCAAGGAACAACACCCGTCACTACTTTTATCGAATTGCAAATTTGAATTTTGAACCATTGTGTGAATATAGAATATGGATGTAATCTGAGAAAGTAACAAAATGTGGACACGACAGATCACTTTTTTTTTTATTCTACATTACTTACTATTTGAGTGCACGTTCCATCTGCAACTTGATCAAGTCTTGTTTGATGCTTCAATTTTGTGTTGACTGTCCTATAGAAGTACACAATTTTGTATTTCCCCAATATGTTATTCAAAAAATAACAATAGAATAAAATACTTGTTGAGAAAGATCATCATAGGAGTATCAAAAATTGAAAAATAGGAGATGAAATACATGAAATTGAAAAATTACATTACAAAACAATGAGCTAAAACTACCTACAAAAGTAGTACCCAATCTATATACAAAACATTTAACTAATGAATTGTGTTTTTCTTCTCATCTTCACTACCAAAATAATCACCCCTTTAATCTAACTTCACTATGCAAGTCCAATTTAGTGACCATGTGCCTATCATCCTCAATGAAGACTAAGGAACACTATAGGAAAATAGACTATCTAAATTTTCTACATTAAAAGTAACTATACTGCAAGCTTCTATCAATAAGAAAATAAAATTTAAAATTCATTACTTGCAACTACAACATTAGAGAAAAGTTGAACTTTATTTATGCCTTGTTGGATATCTATACAGTTTCATAAATATCCCATTTTTACATAGTATAAGAGCATAGTGATAGAAGATAGATCCATTTTGTGCATAACTAGTAGGTTGCATCTTTTGAGAATTTTTTTTGAATGTTTCAAGGAACCAGTAGTTCTACAATTAAATCACCATAACTTTCTCATTACTTAATAATCACATATGGCATGGACTCTCTTAAAACTCACAATACGTTGCATGTGTAGTACAAAACTCATGAGATTCTAAAGAAGGCCTCACTCTTAATCAACCAAATCTTCCTTGTACCACACAAAAACTGTGTGATAACTATGTCTACTCGAACCTTAATTGCTTAAGAATTCATCATATTAGATAAAGTATGTTTAAGAATTGTTGGGACTGGTCCTTTGGCATGTATTAAACATAATCAAATTTTCATCATATTATTATCACTCTATTTCTTTGTTGTAAACATGCCATTGGTTCAATTTTATAAAAAAAAATTGTGTTAAATGCATTTAAAATTATCTTCATTATCTTTTGATTGTCTAAATGCTTCTTTATTTTTCAGCCAATTAATACATGCTAGTATATAAAGAAGACAATCAGAAGACAATGAAGATTTGTCTAACCAATAGTCTACAAAATTAGACCTTTATTTGGCTAGGTCAAATCTTCCTTTGTGATAGAAGTTTACATAAATAGATCTTTATTTTAAATGCATTAAACACAAAATTGAATACACTAAACTGAGCAAATGGCATGTTTACAACAATTATCATAACTCGCAACCAAAACTGAAACAATGGCATGTTTATAAATAATTAAGAGTGAGGCCTTCTTTAGAATCTCAAGTTTTTTGTACTACGCATCCAATGTATTATGAGTTTGAAGAGATTTCATGCCATGTGTGATAGAACCTACTTTATCTAATATGGTGCATTGTTAAACAAATTAAGGGTGGAGTAGTTAAAAACTTAGTTTTTGTGGGGACAATGAAGATTTGTTTAAAAAATAGTAGGCCTTCTTTAGTATTTCATGAATTTTTACCACATATACCATTTCAAGCCTTTGAGTCCTGGAGACAACTAGAAATAGGAATTGCTTTGTTGAGTGAGGGCTAATTAGGCTTACGAGAAGACCATTTGGGGATGTAAGTATACACCAATAAAAGGATGGAAGACTGAGATTGAGATGTGGTTAGTAACTTTGAAAAGGGTATTTGAAAAGGTAAGTACTTTGTCAGGTTGTTTCGAGACTTTGGGTGTAATTTGCTGAATTTTGTGTGTTTAGGGCTACTAGACAGGCCTAGAAGTGTTGTAGAAGAAGAATGGTTTAAGTTGAATAGATTCAAGTGAATGGGGTGTTGAAAATTGGTGAATAGACCATGATGAGATGATACTTGTGTTAGGAATAGTCCCAAGAGATAACTAAGAGGAGGGGGGGATGAATCAGTTACCTACAAGTTTAATTTATTTATCCAATTAAGTATACTTAAACATTAAGCATAAAAACAATGAAAGAACACCTAAATACAACACCAATATTTTAGTTACAGGAAAACCCAAATAGGTAAAAACCCCGATGGGCATTAACACCCACTAATTATCTGTACTAGTGTATTATGATACCTGTTAGGAGACCTTACAACCCTGTTAGGAGTTGATCTCTACAATGCATTTAGTACAGTGACCTAGTCAAGGGTCAGACCCTATTAGGAGTCTTGCACAATTAACCATGTGTATCATCTTAAAATGGAAGCACTTCCATGTTAAGAGTGTTTATCCCTCCGAGTAAGTAGTTTGGGGGTCATGTTTGGCACCTTGATTGGGTCTTTGCATGTATTTGGCTTTCTCCTCACTTTCCACTTCTTCTCCGCCCTTGATTCCTTCATTCTAGGTGAAATTAGGGTTAAGGTCATGAGGACCTTTCCTGATTTTTCCTCTTCCATGACTCTATTTTCTAGGTAGGATTTAGAAATGAGACATCCTAGTCCTTCATCACATAAAACAGAGGATTTTCTATCTATTCTAGACATCTAGTCCTATTCAGATATCAATTTCCAGGTTCCTGACATCTCTGGGACCTCTACTGTAGAACTTGACAAAGTTAAGGTCTAAGGTCAAAGTCAACCTCGAGCCTGACTAGGTCAGGGTTGACCTCAACCCTAACTAGGTCAAGGTCGACCTCGACCTTGACCTCTTCCCACTAGGATTTGAAATTTTCATTTGTCGGTAGTTTGGTTTTTAGGAAAATTATTTCTCCGCCTCCGGGTCAGCTATTTCAGGCTCTTAAATGGTAAATCTTTTAATTGTATTTAATCAAGGTATATTTTCTAAAGGTGAGGACCTAATTGGGATTTAATTCTCCAAGGTGGCCCATCTAGAGGAGTGTGCCCTAGATCACTATAAAAGGAGGCCTTCCTCTCTCATTTTATACATGTCTTTCAATCAAGTGTTCACACTCAAGCTCTCAAGGTGATCAAGCAAGTATTCCAGTCAAGCATTCAAGTCTTCTTCTCCATCTGAGTTCTCCATTGAAGATCAAGGATTCAATAATTCAAGCTATTGAAGGGATTTGGCTCAAGCATTCAAGATCTATCATTCAAACCCTAGATCTAGCCACCATGGTGGTGTGATCTTCCTTCAAGATCCTTTGTTCATCTTCAAGATCCATATCATTGTTTCCTCAAGGTGGATTTCAAGCATACAATCATGGAGGTTTGATGATGTTATGTTCAAGCTTTCATATCAATATATTTGATTATATTCCAAATACATTAGCATATCTATTGAACTACATAGCTTCATTGTTAGATTCATTTCTACTACTTGCTAGCATTCTCCTATTTCAATTTCAATATTAAGGTTGATTCCAAACCAGGGTTTGACCAAGGCAAATTCCCCCCAAACAAACAAAACACCATTTTTCTTGTAGGTACAAGTGTGAAATCTCAGATCTGAGAGTGAATTTGGATACCCTTTTCGACAATCTTTCAGGATCTACGAATAGAATTGGAATCGGACTTCAAATAAATAATGTGGTCTTTGACCTTTTAAAAGGTCAAAGTCGACCTGTGTGAATTTGGAGAAAATATTTTTGGGTTTTGTCTGCCATGACATTTCCAGTCTAGAACATGTGATGGAATCTTCAGAAAGTTCATACAAAAGCCAGAATTTGATATTTTCCAGATCTGCCCTAATTCAAGGTTAGTATTTGCATTTCAATTATTTCAATATCAAACATAATACATTCTACCTAGGGGAAACATTAGATTTGTTCTTTCTTCCACATTTTCCATCAAATTTATCTGATTCTACATTAGCCCTTTTAGGTTGATCAAATTGGATCTCCTTGGTGGGAATTTGGGTTTGAGAATAGATCCCTTTTTCCCCTTAACATTATAAATATGGGTGAATACATTTTACCTCTATATATTTTTGTGAACCCGACAAGCTTACTCTCTTTCTTTTTGGTGTTAGATTGCCTTTTTAGATCTAGTTTATGCTCTAGCATTTCAGAATTCAAAAAAATCTATATATTCAATAAAAATACAAAAATATTTTGTGGCAATTGTTAAGATGCTTTGGTGTGTAGTTATGTTCTTCATTACTCTTCTTTTAGCATCTCTTTATCATACCTATGATGTTTATGAAAGTACTATTCATTTTATTATGTTGATGACCCTTCACTTTGCTCTTGCCTATGCTTTTGTAAAGTTGACCGACACTAGTCTATCTACATTTAATATGTTTGTTAGAGATTGATGTGGTAGCCTTATTCTTTTTTTGGATTATGTGAAGAATTGGGTAGATGACACATCACCTCCTAATATTCCTAATCCTCATCCTATCAATCCTAATCCTAATCCTAATCTTCCTATTCTGATACCTACTTCTCTGTTTGTTAATCCTTGCTCTTCCCATACTTATGATGGGATTCAAGCTATCGTTCAGGATGTGCATGTGCAAGATTTCTTTGATTTACCTTCTCCTCTGATTCATGATGATATTAAAGGAAAGGGTAAAGAAACTTCTTCCAAACCTATTATCCAACCATATACAACCTTTACTCATGAACATGATAAACAATCACCTCCTGTAGAAGCTTTGCATAATATTTACACTACTAGATATAATATGGTGACTAAACAAGGCTATAATGGTTTAGGGTTAGGAGTTAATGGGCATGGTATTAAGTTTCCAGTTAACATCCCTCCTAAATTGGATATGAGTGGTCTCAGAACTTCTAAATCTTGAGTCAAGTTAAGTGGTGTGGATCTTCATCCTCCCCTTAACGCTCATCTCTCTCCATCTCTAATGGATAATCCTAACACTCGTCAAGAAATTGCTAAGATAGTATATGTGGAGTTAATGAATTCTAAGAAGGAAAGATTTAGACCTATGCCTATTGATGCTTTGTACAAATTTAAATGTCCTTTCCACTATCCTAATACTCATTTTCTTGCTGATTTTAACCACTTCAAATTATATGTTAGGGATAGGGTTGGGTGAGGAATTATACCTTTTTCCCACTTAGTCTTACAACTTATTCATAATTTTGATATAAGGGATTCCCCTCCATTAGAGATTGATTAAATGTTCCTATCCTCTTGTCTCATGACGGGGGGTCAAGAGGCATAATTTTATCCAATCTTTTTGGAGCCATTAGGTCTTTTTATTAAGATTTAATTGGTATTCTTCATGTTTCCTTCTTCCATAATCTTGCATGATGCTTTTATCCATTCCTAGGAATTTTATTTTCTTCTTAGGAAATTTTTTTTAGGACGTGTTTTGTAAAAATATCCCTTGTCTTTCATCCCTCAGGGGGCAAGGTTCTTCCTTCTTTCTCTTTTTTTAGGGGAGCTTCTTTCCTTAGC
Organism: Chamaecyparis obtusa; assembly: GCA_027943335.1. Taxonomy (NCBI): domain Eukaryota; kingdom Viridiplantae; phylum Streptophyta; class Pinopsida; order Cupressales; family Cupressaceae; genus Chamaecyparis; species Chamaecyparis obtusa. The sequence goes on from BSBK01009197.1 coordinate 32,954, forward strand.
TTAATGGTATTTGTTTATATTGTAATATTATTTCATCATATTGATAGATATTTTGACTATGGATAACCTTCTTACATGGGAATTTGTTGTCCTAGGTCATCACTTCTTCTCTATGTTGCAAATTATGTTCTTTATAAACTCTCACCCTTGCTTTATTGTTAGAGTTGTTTCCTTCATTCCAAAGATTTCTCTTGATCTTCTTCATAGGGGAGGCTTGATGATTGAATCTTTGTTCCCACCTTTTGAAAGAAGCTATCTTATCTAAACACACTCTTCTTTGGTGGTGGTCTTGGTAATAAGATCTTTTTCATTGAATATCCTTTTCCATAAGTGACATATCCTTTTCATGATTATCTATATTCTTGGATGTAGGGGTCAATATCTCTTGCTAAGGATATACTATACATTGTTGTAAATGGGATATCTCCTTTCTTTGTGAAGTAGGTATCCTCTTTCATCTTTGTTCCTACAATTGGGGGCAAGGATGCCTTATCCTTCTTTCCTGTCTTCAAGTATTCACACATAGAGTAACAAATACGGATTGTGAGTTCAGTAGAAGTACTTTAGCTTTAAGGGCTTGGTATGATTTTCTATCTTATTCAAATCTATGCATTGTTATTCCATACATATTCATGCTGGGGTTTTGGTCTTGAGGATTCAATCTTAGCATTATTAGTTTTTGTTCCTTTCCAACATGTAGTCACAAATATGGATTGTGAGTTTGGTAGAAGTACTTTATCCTTGGAAGCGTGGTATGATTTTCTATCTTATTCAAATCTATGCATTTTTATTTCATACGGTATTCTCTTCTTTTCTAGGGATTCACCTATTTCCTTGCTTAAGTAGTATTTATTTACTATGTGATATCCAATCATACATGAAAATTATGGTTTGCATTTGAGGACCTATGTCCTTTATACAAACCTTATTTGTTGTTTGACATTGGGTTTCCATGGTTGATACATCTCTCACCTTGGAAACTAAATAGTGTTCTATCCGTCATTAAGGGTTACTTCCTTTTCACTTCTTGCATGATATCTCTTCACATTTGTCTCTTCCATGGCCTCATAGGAGTTGTGACCTTCTTGGCTTGGACTGAGAGTTGTTTATGGATATTGTCTTGATGCTAAAGAAGACTTTATCCTTGTTCTTTTTCTTTCCTTAACATGGAAAAATAGTATGTTTTTTCCATATTAAGCAGGGGGGCATATATAGGGTCTCCCTTGTACTATAGTTTATTATTTTTATATGCTAAATCTTTGAAGGTAACACACATAAGTTGCTAAATCATAAGGAGACACAAATTTTTCAAATTTTTCAAATATGCTAAATCTTGGAAGGTAACACACATAAGTTGCTAAATCCTAAAAAGATATGCATTCATATCCTAAATCTTTCAAAGGTAATGCACATAAGTTGCTAAATCCTGAGAAGACACGCATTTCATATTCATAGTGATACAAGAAGGTGGATCTATGGTATTCTAGAAGCTGTCAAAAAATGCATTACAATTGCAAGAATAGTTTATGGGTGTACCTATTGGGCTCTCCCTCCAGGGTGATTCATGGTAAGATAGGCATCTTACCGGGTGAGGTAATCACTTTCTCTTTTCTCTGTTTTCACTTTCATGCTAGTAGGACTGGATCATGAAGCTATGTTGTCTATAGTGTTGCTCTTGTCTTTCTTATGTAATCATTTATTCTTTTATGATAGCTTTCCAAATATGATATTGGTATGAGAAATATTTCGTAGCAAGGTTTCTTATGCTAAATGATTTGGGTTGCTTAGTACTAACCATTGTTCTTTTGTATATTCTTATGTATGTATGTTGAGTTAGCATCCTTGGTCTAGGGGCTTGTGTCTTTAGCTAAGTGTTATTTTCTCTCATTTTGAATCCACTGGGATCTCTTCTCTCTTATCCTTTACCAAGAGTTTGTATCGAATCCATAATCTTGCTAAAGTGGGGGCTTAATCTATCATCTTAAAATGGAAGCACTTCCATGTTAAGAGCATTTAGCCCTCTGAGTAAGTGGTTTGGGGGTCATGTTTGGTGCCTTGATTAGGTCTTTGCATGTATTCGGCTTTCTCCTCACTTTCCACTTAATCTATGTGCTTGATTCCTTCATTCTGGGTGAAATTAGGGTTAAGGTCCTGAGGACTTTTCCTGATTTTTCCTCTTCCATGACTCTATTTTCTAGGTAGGATTTAGAAATGAGACCTCCTAGTCCTTCATCACATAAAACAGAGGATTTTATGTCTATTCCAGACATCTAGTCCTGTTTAGATATCAATTTCCAGGTTTCTAACATCTCTGGGACCTCTGCTATAGAACCTGATAAAGTTAGGGTCTGAGGTCAAAGTTGACCTCAACTGTGACCAGGTCAGGGTTGACCTTGACTTTGACTAGGTCAGGGTCAACCTTGACCTTAACCTCTTCCCACCAAGATTTCAAATTTTCATTTGCCGGTAGTTTGGTTTTCGGGAAAATTATTTCTCCACCTCTGAATCGACTATTTCGGGTTTTGAAATGGTAAATCCTTTAATTGTATTTAATCAAGGTATATTTTCTAAAGGTGAGGACTTAATTGGGATTTAATTCTCCAAGGTGGCCCATCTAGAGGAGTGTGCCCTAGATCACTATAAAAGGAGGCCTTCCTCTCTCATTTTATACATATCTTTCAATCAAGTGTTCACACTCAAGCTCTCAACGCGATCAAGAAAGAATTCCATTCAAGCATTAAAGTCTTCTTCTCCATCCAAGTTCTCCATTGAAGATCAAGGATTCAAGCATTCAAGCTATTGAAGGGATTTGGCTCAAGCATTCAAGATCTATCATTCAAACCCTAGATCTAGCCACCATGGTGGTGTGATCTTCCTTCAAGATAGTTTGTTCATCTTCAAGATCCATATCATTGTTTCCTCAAGGTAGATTTCAAGCATACAATCATGGAGGTTTGATGATGTTATGTTCAAGCTTTCATATCAATCTATTTGATTACATTCCAAATACATTAGCATATCTATTGAATTGCATAGCTCCATTTTTACATTCTTTTCTACTACTTGCTAGCATTCTCCTATTTCAATTTCAATATTAAGGTTGATTCCAAACCAAGGTTTGACCAAGGCAAACCCCCCCCCCCAAAAAAAAAAAAATACACCATTTTTCTTATAGGTACAGGTGTGAAATCTTAGATCTGAGTCTGAATTTTGATACCCTTTTCGACAATCTTTTAGGATTTGTGAACAAAATCAGAAGCAGACTTCAAATAAATAATGTGGTCTTTGACCTTTTAAAAGGTCAACGTTGACCTGTGTGAATATGGAGAAAATATTTCTGGGTTTTTTCCACCATGACATTTCCAATCTAGAACATGTGACATAATCTTCAGAAAGTTCATACAGAAGCTAGAATTTAGTATTTTCCAGATCTGCCCTAATTTAAGGTTAGTATTTGCATTTCAATTATTTCAATATCAAACATAATACATTCTACCTAGGGGAAACATTAGATGTTTTATTTCTTCCATATTTTCCATCAAATTGATTTGATTCTACATTAGCCCTTTTAGGTTGATCAAATTGGATCTCCTTGGTGGGAATTTGGGTTTGAGAATAGATCCCTTTTTCCCCTTAACATTATAAATAGGGGTGAATAAATTTTACATCTATATACCATGTTAGGGTTGAGGAGACATTATCCAAGAGCACATTGCTCAAAGGGGTGAAAGCTACAACCTTATGATTAATAGATACACACTATATCTAGATCTTGGTGAACTATGCTTTGACCTGCTATCTGGATCAGTCCTAATGTATAGCATATACTCTTTACTTGGTCACATAGACCTTCTGTTGATGGCTCAACACTTCACACTCTTTTCTCTTCTCTTCACATATGACTTCTAACCATGCCTTAGCAATCACAAATGACTGCCTATAAATATCTTTCCTCCAAATAATATAATCAAGTTGACCTATTAGAACCATCTTGAAATCATATTAGAGAAACACTACAAAACCTTAGTCATCTCTACTAAGGATGCATCACAAACTGGTACCTTTCTAAATCAATAAGTGTAGACGCACGCTACACACTATCGACTCTACCAAATTAACTAATACTTTCTCCTAAAGATGAATTGCATCATGCACTCTTAATAAAACATTATTAAATATTTTCCAATAAATAATCAAATACGCATATCAAAATGATAGGCACAACTCTTGTACTAATATAATCTCTGTCGGCTCTTTTGGATAAACACAAGAAACTACAACTAGTGAATAGCGACTACATAACTTCACTTCTACTGTACATCAAACTCTACAACCATGAATGGAACATCAATAACATGTCTTCATCCCATATCCAAGAACACAAGGCTCCATGATAATTGTACAAATAATCACTCATAGAACACTGTCTATAACTCTGTCAGAAACATTATTGACACAAGCTGCTATATAACTGTCTATATTATTAATTAACCTCTACATCCATGATATCATGTTGATAACATGTCCATGCTACATATACTAAAATATTACTACATAAGTCTTCCACTCATGCTACTTACCATATGTTGTCATGAATGACAAACATATAGTCAGCACTGGCTTGCTAGCAAATCTCCAACAATCTCCCCCTTTGAAATTGATGGTGACATATGGAATGAAAAACACCACCAATCCAAATGAACAATTATTTTATAACATTCTCCATTTCCTCATCAAAACTCCCCAAAGGATGAATCCTTCATCTATTGCAATATTCTTTAATATCCTCCATTTCCTCAACTAAACTGCTTCCATGACTGAATACTACTCCTCCTTAATTCTATATGTGCTCCCCCTTTAATACTATTTTTCATGACTATATATTACTCCCCCTTTGATGTCAATGGCAAAGGGAGCCAATCATTTAAGCTCTGGTACTACTCCTGAAGTAGAGTAGTCAGCCATCCATCTTTCCCTGAGGACTGATGCTCTCTCCACTTTCTCTAAGCAGAATCAGGGAAGGGAATTACTACCAACTTCTCCCTGAGATACTCAAAAGTATCCTTTGGTAAAGGCTTTGTGAATATATTTTCTAGTTGTTCCTTTATACTCACATAATCTAATTTCAGTTCTTTCTCTGCCACTTTCTCTCTAAGAAAGTGATACTTAATCTCTATGTAATTTGTCTTTGCATGCATCAGATGATTCTTTGACATGTTTATAGTGCTAGTGTTATCATAATGAATAAAAATAGGATAATCAATCTAAATTCTAGAATCCTTTATCATTTTTTTGATCCAAACAATTGTAGAATAATTGAAGGTTGCTACAACATACTCTATTTTTCTTGTTGACTAAGAAATACAATTCTACTTCTTGCTTGTCCAAGTAACTAATCTATCACCAAGAAATATTGCTCCTCCTGATGTACTCTTTCTATCATCCATGCATCCTACCCAATTTGCATCTGTATATACATGAAGCTCAACACTCTCTGAATTAGGATACCATAGACCATTATCTATAGTGCCCTAAAAATATTTGAATATTCTTTTTACTACCATGAGGTGACTTTTTTTATGCTCTGTTGCAAATCTACCAACTATCCCAACTGCATTAGAAATATCAGGTTTAGTTTGAGTAAGATATATGAGTTTACCAATCATAGAATTGTACAATGTTGTATCTAATTCTAGAGAATCATCTTCTTTTGTAATTTTGCATCCTATTATCATAGGTGTACCCACTGGTTTGAAGTCATCCATCTTGAACTTGTTCAATATCACTTTCGCATATTTAGACTGATTAATGAAAATACCTTTCTCTATCTACTACACATTTAATCCCAAAAAGTATTTGATAGGTCCAATCATGCTCATCTCAAACTTTCTCTGCATCTCCTTTGCAAATTATGCACTAAGTTTGTCATTACCCCCAAAGATAGTGTCATCAATAAATATAGCTACAAGCAGTAAACCTTTAGATGTGTCTCTTATGAATAGATTACAATCTGCTTCTCCTTTCTTGAATCCAATTTTTGTTAGATATCCATCAAGTCTCTCATACCAAGCTCTAGGGGCTTTCTTAAGTCCATAGAGGGATTTTTTCAATCTGCATACCATATCAAGATTTTTTGATAAGGTGAATCCTTCTAGCTGCTCAATGTATACTTCTTCCTTTAACTCTCCATTCAAGAATGTTGACTTGACATCCATCTGATAAAATTTGAAGTTTGTGAATGTTGCATAAGTTAGAAATAACTTAATGGCTTCTAATCTTCTCATAGGTGCAAATGTGTCTGAATAATCAATACCTTCTCTTTCTCCATATCCCTTACATACTAACCTTTATTCATTCCTTACCATTGTACCATCTTCATTCATCTTGTTTCTGAATATCCACTTTGTTCCAATCACATTGTTATCACTAGGTCTTGGGACCAGTTCCCAAGTATCATTCTTAATAATCTGATCTAGTTCTTCTTTCATAGCATCATTCCAATCTGAATCATTACATGCATCTTCAACTCTTAATGGTTCAATCTAAGATAGTAAACATACCACTTCATTTCTTTCTGAACTCTTTTCTTTTGATCTTGTTATGACTATGTTGCTCTAATCTCCAATGATGTCATCCTTAGAGTGATATCTATACACACAAAAGTAGTGCACTTCTATGGATCCTTACATTCAAGGACACTCAATAATAAGGCCTCAAAAATCAATCCATAGCTCTCTATGCATGGAGTTGCAAGATTTAAAATTTCTCTCAGCTAGAGCTAATAAGCTTAATGACCTTGCTAGTCAACCACACAATGAGAGATTCAAGTGAAGACAAGGGAAAGAATGCCAATATCTCCAAGAATCAAATAAAATGCAATGCGAGTAAGCTAAGAATGAAGATGCAAGCTAAACTAAATGATAACAATGCAATGCTTGAAAGGAAATCTAATCTATGAAAGGAAAGTGCAAACTAGACTATGAAAGGAAAGTACAAGTCTTACAATCCCTCCTAATTAAACTATGTGAGATTAATCTATTGCATAAAAGGAAATCTAAGCTAAGAATGACATGATTATGCAACTATGAAAGAAAACTAAATGAGATGCAACAATAATGTCTTCAAAGCTTGGATGTAAGGATGTCTTCAAAGAGCTCCAAATAACCTAGAAAACCTACAGAATAATATTAGTATTCAAAAGATGGATATGCAAATGAGAAGAGAGCTCTTCTTTTATAGGAAATGAGGAGAAATGGACCATGGAGATTAAGAGGTAGAAGATTTAATCAATGGTGGAGCATCAAATAGGAGCAATCCATGTGCACAAATATCTTCCAATGAGAAAATAAGAGTTGACTTTTGTGTCCATATGAGACAAAAAGTTATTTTTCCCTTTTTATAAAATAAGAATAATGCTTTATTTGTGCAAATTAGGATAAGATGAAATGTGAGGGATTTTTATTTATTAAAAGGGGAGGAAATATTCCTTTTAAATAAATAAATACTTAGGATAAAATGGTTAGCCCAAGGCAAATAATCGAAAATGATGAAAATAGGATTTGATCAAGGAAATTGATATAATTGAAAAATGTTGATTTTTAAAAATATTGATTCAGGGATTTGATAAATTGTTGAATGGTGGCCCAAAGTCTAGGTGACAATTTTAGGGTGCATACAATATCTAGATGTAAACTTTGGAACTTTAGGTAATAATATCTCATCTGACTTCTGATTTTCTTCTTCACTTGTTTCAGGGTCATTGAATAATACATCAATACTATCAAACATGTCTTCAACAACTATCTCACTAGTGGAAGGAATAGGTTCTTCTTTAATCATAGGTGCATAATCATGATATCTTTCTTGAACCACAAAATTTTCATCAATCTTAACATGAGAACTTTCAATGATCTTCTTCAATCTCAAATTAAAAGATCTATAAGCTTTTCTTTTAGTAGAGTAACCAAGGAAAATACCTTCATCGCTTCTTGCATCAAACTTGCCTATTGCTTCATCCCTCTTGATGTAGCACTTTCTTTGAAAGATTTTGAAGAATTTCACTATGGGAACATTACCAAACCATAGCTCATAAGGTGTCTTGTCCGCGCCAGGCCTCAATTGTATTCTATTGATGGTATAGACTGCTATATTGACTGCATCTCTCTAATAGGTATGTACAACTTTTCCTTCAATCATGATGGTGCACGTTGTATCAAGGATGATCCTATTCCATCTCTTTGCAATCCAATTCTACTGAGGGGTTCAAGGTGCACTCAATTGTCTCTTTATACCATGTTCTTTGCAGTACTCATAGAATCCGTCCGAGGTGAATTCTCCTCCTCTATCTGATCTTAGACATTTTATCTTTATTCAAGATTCATTCTCAACCTTAGCTTTGAATATTTTGAACTTCTCAAATTATTTTGAATTATCTTTTAAGAATTCAACCCACATCATTCTAAAATAATCATCAACAAAAAAAATGAAATACCTTTCACCATAGTGTGATCTTGTTTGAGTTGGTCCACATAGGTCTATATGAATCTGATCTAATTTGTTCCCTTTTGAATTATGCTTTCTTCTAAATGAATTCCTCACATGCTTTCCCATCACACATTCCCTAAAAATAGTATCAATTGGCTTTTCTATGCTAGGTAGATCTCTTACTGCCTTCACATTGCTTATCTTTACTATGTTATCAAAATTGATATGACAAAGTCTTTTATGCCATAGCCAACTATCATTAACTTTAGCAACAAAACAACTTGCTTCTGAGTTAAGGTGGAAAATATTACCTTTAGTCTTTGAACTCGATGCAATCATAACACAATCCTTGTTGGTAATGATGCACTTGTTGTCTTTGAACTCCAAGCAATAACCTTTTTCAAACAACTACCCAACACTAAGAAGGTTATGTTGCAAACCATCTACATAGAGAACATCATCAGTGTTTTTCTTTCCATCCAATGTGATAGATCCTCTACCAATGATAGGTTTAGAGTGTTATCTCCAAATATAACCATTCCACCTTTGTATTTGTCCAAAAGAACGAATCTATCTTTATCACCCATCATGTGATGTGAACAACCGCTATCTATAATCCAATCTGTTCTTATGTCTTCTTGTGAAATCAATGCTATCTCTCATTCCTTTTCCTCATCTTCACAATCCATCTCATCATACATCTTCTCTATAATGGAAATGAATCCAATTTCATCTAAATCTAAATCATCATCTGATACTACATCTCCAGCATAGTAATATTCCTTTATATACTTAGGCTTGTAGATATTCTTGAACTTCTTAACTCTTATAGGACACTTAGATGCAAAGTGACCAATCTTATTACATGAAAAGAATTTGAATGGTAATTGACCTTCATATTTTCATTTTCCTTTCTTTTCTCTTTTAGAAATCATAGAAATGAAATCATCTAGTACTTTATCTTCATCATCATCATCAAAATTAGCAGAAGTGTTTATAGATTTCTTACCATGGACTGATGCTTTGAAGGTTGTCTCACTTTTAAGTTTTATCTTCAATCTTGAAATCTCAAAAGCTAAAATTTTGTTGATCAAGGTCTCTCTCTTGAAATTTTTTGTAAGTTGCATGGTCTCATCAAATATGTTGATCTTTTTTTCATACTCTGTTGTAAGAGTAGTCATCAACTTGTCGATAATGTCTTCCTTTGAGATCTCTCCACCATTGTTCCTAATTCCAGCAACTGCTTCATTGATCCTTTGGTTGTAGGCTCTGATGTCCTCTTCAGGTAGCATCTCTAATGAATTGCATCTTTTCTTCCATGTCTTTCTATGTGAATTCTTTTCTTGTGTATCTCATTCAAACATGTCTTCTAGGTGCTTCTATATCTTGTAAGTTGTGTTTACTTTCTTTATCTCTGAAAATTCACTATCAAATAAGGCACTAAAAAGGGCTTCTTAGTTGATCTATACAATGCATTTAGTACAATGACTTGGTCAAGGGTCAGACCCTGTTAGGAGTCTTTTATAATTAACCCTGTTAGGGGTGAGGATGCATTGTCTAAGAGTACACTACTTAAAGGGGTGAAAGATACAACCTTCTAATTAACTAATACACACTATATCTGGATCTTGGTGAACTGCACTTTGACCTAATGTCTCTATCATTTCCAATGTATAGCATATACTCTTTACTTGGTCACATAGACCTTTTGTTGATGGCTCAAAACTTCACACTCTCTACTCTTCTCTTCACAAATTACTTCGAACCATTCCTTAGCAATCACAAATGACTACCTATAAATATCTTTCCTCCAAATTATATAATCAAGTTGGCCTATTAAAACCATCTTGAAATCATATTAGAGAAACACTAAAATACCTTAGTCGACTCTACTAAGCACGCATCACAAACTGGGACCTATCTAAATCAATAAGTGTAGATGCATGCTGCAAACTATTGGCTCTACCAAATTAACTAATACTTTCTCCTCAAAATGAATTACACCATGCACTCTTAAAAAAACATTCTTAACTCTTTTCCAATAACTAATCCAAGTGCACATACTGAAATGATAGGTGCAACTCCTGTACTAATATAATCTTTGTCAGCTCTTCTGGATAAACACATGAAATTGCAACTAGTGAATAGTTATTGCATAACTTCATTTCTACTATACATCAGACTCTATTTCCATGAATGTAAGATCACTAACATGTCTTCATCACATATCCAAGCGCGCAAGGGTCCATGATCATTGTATGGACAATCACTCATAGAACACTGTCAATAACTCTATCAGGAACAATGCTGAAACAAGCTTCTATATAACTATCTGTACTAACAATTAACCTCTACATCCATGATATGATGTTGATAACATGTCCATGCTACATATACTAAAATATTACTGCATAAGTCTTCCTTGCATGCTACTTACCATATGTTGTCATCAATGACAAACATACAGTCAACACTGGCTTGCTGAAAAATCTCCAACAACTTGATGTTAGGATCAAGGTGAAAAGCCTAGTTGATTTTTTGACATGGTGGAGGCACTAGGTGCACTAGGTGGCCTAGGATGGAGATGGTTCTAGAAGGAATTGCCAAGAAGTGAGGAAGTGATCTTGTGTAGCACGGTTGTGGAAGTTATTAATAAAGTCAGGGAAGTCTACTTAATCCTTGAGTTGAGGATAATTCCTTGAGTGGATTCCAAGTTAATTTTTGAATCCTTGAGTTGAGTTGGTCTCCTTAAGGTGATAGTAGAGGATTCTGCATCAAGATGTATGAAACAAAGAAGAAGAGAAATATCAATAAAAGATTAAATTCTCTACAACTCTGGTAATCCACTGTCACATGGAATAGTGAATCCATATGTGTGTTTGAACATGATCTTGGTTGGGTGATGATATAGGAACATTTCCTTTTGTTATATTTACACATTCATGAAATTATTATACTATTTTTGTTGTTAATAAAGTTAGGAAATTGACTGGTGTTGGTGACTGTGATTGGTAAAGGGGTACAGTTAGCAGATTAAGGGTTCTAAACCTCTATTATGTAAATAATGAACTTTGAATCTTCCTAAAGAGTTTTCAAATGTTAAAAATTCCCAATATTTATGAGCAAAAATGCTGGTATTAGGGTCGTTCTTATAGTTTCATTTTATGTCACTTTTGTGTGAGAGTTTAACTTTTTGATTCCCATTCAATGGCACCTATGTTTGTGAGAATAAATGATTTAATCTTTGAAGATAATGGTTCTTGGTTTTCCTTGCATGAAACTTAGATGAATTTTGCTAACTTTAAATTTGTCTTTGAATATTAAGTGTTTATTATGTATGCCTATACCTCATATAATCCAAAAAAATCTTCAACATGAGGATTTTCATAACTTAAAGGGCCTTAGTGACCAGCTTTGAGTTGATAAACTTCAATTTCTAAAACTACATTGTTTCCAAGATGTGTTGAGGAGTTTTCTCCTTGTTTAATGTTAACTGTTCCCACACAATCCACTCATACAACAGTGAAATGCTATGTGGAAGGGATGGTTGATAGTGTTCCTTGAGGGAGGGGGGACTGTAAAAGACTTGTTATCAATGTATTGTGTATTTCTAATATGTTTGGATATAGGGTAGACCAAGAGAATGAAGGATCACTCACTGATTGCATGATAACCCAATTTTGAAGGGTCACTAGTTAAGGGGACAGTCAAGGTCCGGATGATTGGGCCATTGGAGGACCCTATTTATTTGTATTAATTGCTATTCAAATTGGATGCATGGATTTCTTATGAATTATCAGTTGGTATGTATCTTGCAACTGCATCTATAAATCTTCATATACTTCTCTAGGGTTGTAAGCCACTTAGGGATCAAACTATAGAAAATAAATCAAAATCATTCTTTGTGCTATTTCCTTTTAACAAAATCTTAACTATCAATGATAAAATACATTTTATGCCCTAAGCTATCAATACAAATGGCACCTAGCTAAAAGCTCACGGGCTATCCACTTGATAACCACAGTCAACATTTTAAAAAAATTGATATGCTTGAGCACAAGGACCAATAACATCAAATAATGGAGTTGAAGCATGGGCTAGGGCATGACAGTAGTAGAATGTAGGGATTTCAGTGAGCATCTTAGCAATATACAATGGCATCATTAAATGTTCCAGTAATATCAACAAACATGAATCCAAACATTTCAAAATAGTGAATCGATATCCTTGAGCACAAGCACCAATAACATCAAATAATAGAGATAAAGCACTGGCTAGGGCATGACAGTAGTAGAATGCAATCAGTTAAGAGAACATTCATGATCAAATAAAGTGCAATGCATTTGAAATTTTTGGTCGAATATGATGCCAGAGGCTCGAAAGATGAAGAAATCACATACCTTCTCTCGTGCTCAGCTTTCGCTCATTTTCTCCTGCTCCTTTTTTATGCAATCGAAATAAAAATGATTTGGCCGTTTCACTTTTTTTTCATCTATACCCCAAAACTGTCAGAATTTTGATGGTCCATTTAAAACCCATTGGAATACTGACACCATCGGTGCCTATTACAAAAAAGAAACACCAAATTCATAAAAAAAATTACTTTTCATAAGTTTTTGTCAAAATTTGTCCCCAAATGTAGTAGTGTCACATAGACAAACATAAATACACATATACTTACTACTATGATGATCGAAAAATTGATCAATTTTTATTTTGGGAGGGTGCATTTCCTAAAAAGGATATCTAAAAAGTCAACTTACGTCTTTTGGCCAAGGGTGTAAGTGCCCACTCTTTGATAAATGATAAACTCATTTACTTTATCATATGATAAAAGCTTTTACCAGAAATGATGAAACTCTAAAAGGAATACAATGAAGTTCCTAAATCGTACAAATAAATATTTTCTCATATGATGAAATACTAGATTATACGATAGAATACTCTATCATATGATAATCTTAATAAGTTTCTTAAAAGAAAAATCTATGAAAAGAAGAAGTAAGAATAACCCCCACTGCATGGAGTACCATAAATAGGAACATCAAGGAGGCAAGCACTTGATTGCACTAGAAGAATAATCGCAAGATTATATTGATATTCATATTAGAGCACCAATTGAAGTGTTCCTATAATAACCTTAACTATGCAAATACCAAGAGATGAGCTATAACAAGCATTTTCAGTACCAATACTGAAACATGAAAACTACTACTAAGCATCTCATTGTTACCTATATTTACATTTCCTTCATACTAAGGATCCATTATACAAGATTACATTTCATAGGATATGAGTCCTTAATAACATACATGAGAATGACATAGCATGAACCAAATATAATAAGAGATGAATAATGAGGAGAGGAAAAAGATGAAGCTCAATACTAAAGTTGAAGTTAGTACTGATGAAGAACTCTGGTCCCCAATGGTGACTAGCCACCCCACCCAACCATGTGGAACCCGTAGGCCTACCCCACCATGCTAGGAGATGAACACATGACCCAAAAAAAACAACAATGAAACACTTGGGAGTAGGCTTACACATAGGTCAAACATAGGGCACTCACTTCAGCACATGAATAAGAAAGACCCATTATCTAATTTTTACAAAGTAATGCATATAAGGTTCTACTTCATCTATAATGAGGTTAGGTGATAGGGTAAAATAAATGAGAAAGTGTCATCGTGTAGCACAAGTAGCTCATAGAGAATGAATAATCCTCACATAGAAATAATGAGTTCAAAATCAATACCTTTCCTCTCATAGGCGGTTTCATCTTCACATCCCATCCCAAGCTCAACAAGTTCTAAGGCATGAGGAGAACATACATGTAAAACACACATAAACCACTTTCACAATATGCAATTTAAATTTTGAAATTACTAACTTATATGAGAGGGAGTAATTTAATAATCAATTATAGATACATCATTTCAAAATGGATGATATTAACTCAATATGAAATGTCAAAAGCCATAACAATAACAAATGCAAAATTATAATAACACAAAAAAAGCACTTGAGAGAAGCAGATTACATAACACACACTCAATTGGACACAACATCAAGGACATGGATTCCAAGGTGATTCGAAACATAAATATTGGATATAAACATCTCTACATGTTCCATGACATATCTATTATCCAAGAATTGAGCAAAGAACTCCAAAACACAAAAATACCAATTTCTGGCAAAATTCGATAAGGGTTCTAAAATCAGCATTTTAACTTGAAATACCACTTTCAGACCAAAATATAGAAATATTTGGAATGTTCTATGACCATTTCATTTTTTTTTTCTTATTCCTTGTATAAAAGACAACCTATATCAAAATCTAGTTCATGCTCAACATGATGAATGACGGGTTCTAGATATCACACAAAATGGTGCAATTAATAAAAAGTCCAAAAATCAATTTGGATAAAAGATACAAAATTAAAACCCATTAGTCTAAATCTACCTAACAACACACTTATCAAATAAAATTCCAATTCCAGATTCACAATAAATTTCTATTATCCACATAAATTATCACATTTGCATTTTTATATC
The DNA here is from genome assembly GCA_027943335.1 of Chamaecyparis obtusa. Classification (NCBI taxonomy): domain Eukaryota; kingdom Viridiplantae; phylum Streptophyta; class Pinopsida; order Cupressales; family Cupressaceae; genus Chamaecyparis; species Chamaecyparis obtusa. The sequence goes on from BSBK01009197.1 coordinate 47,996, forward strand.
ACTATTCACATGCAATCTTCAAATGACCATAAATATATGAAAATTGAACTCAAATTGAGTCAAGTAAGAAACTCTATTATATAATTCTATCATCCCACAAAATAATATGAAATCAAAACACCCAAATTCCACTTTTTACATTTCTTTCATTTTTCAAGTAAAATAATAAACTCTCATAAACTCTATTAAAATAGCTTCAATTTTCAACTTTCAAAAGTCAAAATTCTAAATATTCCCTTTGGTTATAAAAGTGCCCAACACACATCTTTTAACATAAAATTTAAATTTTCACTATTTCTAAAAATTTGGGCAGCATAACACTACCTAGGGCATGTTTTTGACATTTTTTTACAAAATAAATGATACAATGCATGAAACTAAAATGTGTAATAATATGAAACATTATAAATCTTATTGCTAAACAAACAAAACTAGTTTGGATTTAAAATATTGATTATAGAGAGAGAAATCAATAAAACTCTACCTCAACTTGAGTAAAACTTTGAAATTGAAGAACTCTTCACATACCCAATCATAGCTTTAATCTTTTGGACATCAAAAATAATTTGAAGAGATTAATTCATTGAGCTCGTACCCACAAAAATCTTTCCAATAGATTTCTCCCAATAAAAAAAAAAATCAAATTTCTTCATATAGAAGGGTTTGAGAGCTAAAAAATAGTTTTTTCAAAAATAACAAAAATTTCCATCGGCTAGACTTGGACTGTTCTACAAATTTCCTACTGGCAGGTGACTTTAATACCCCTCTTTATCCCTCAAAAAAGTGTGGTGGTCTTGTGCATTACTCAGATAGTATGGGGGAGCTGGCTCATTTAACTCCTCCACAGGCCTTACTAACCTCACCCTGAAGAGGAACCCCTTCGTTTGGTCTAATTATAGGAAAGGTCCCCACCTCATCTAGGTGAGACTGGATCGGGCCCTAGCCACCTCTTCATGGAACCTTTGCCTAAAATTCTCCCTATCTTCCCTCCCTCATACTATGTCATATCATAACCCCCTCCTTCTCAACTAACTTGAAACCCCCAAGGTCAGCCCGACGCCCTACAGATTTGAAATTATGTGGTGCTCTCACCTATCCTTTAGGGACCAAGAGAAATTCTAGTGGAAGACTAACATCAAGGGTACTGCCATGTTTAGAATAGCCCAAAAGCTCTAAATTATCCGAAGAGAGGTTAAAGGCTGGAGAAAACACAACTTCGGTGACTTTCACAATGAGAAGATGGAACTGTCTAGAATTTTAGACTCCCTCTAGGCCCAGCTGGCTATTGGAAACTACCTGCCCTAGGTTTAGGTAGAAAACTCTAAAAAAAGAAGAAATATACTGGAAGCAGAGATCTAGAGTCTAGTGGCTGGCTGAAGGGGATAGGAACACAACCTTCTTTCATAGGTCTACCAGCATCCATAAAATAAGAAACACTATTGCTTCTATTAAGGATGAAGGAGGGAATGAAGTCAAGGAGAAGGATAAGATCAACCAGGTGGTGATCAACTACTTTAGGAGACTGTGAGGGTCCGATATGCTCAGACAGCATCCAAAACCAACTTTTGGACCAAATCCAAAGTTCTATAATGTTTAGTGACAATAACATGCTTATGGAGTGGGTCTTTGATGAAGAGGTTAAGAATGTAGTCTTTGCTATGGGAGCTTACAAAGCCCCTGGACCAGATAGTTTTCCTTCGGCATTCTTTCAAGAGTACTGGGATATTGTGGGGTCCGATGTTACCTAGGCTGCTAGAGACTTCTTTAGGACTAGGTGCATCCTCAAACAACATAATCAAACTTACATTGTGCTAGTTCCAAAGCATGACAATCCTACCACTATGATGGATTTTAGGCCCATCAGCTTATGCAATACCTTTTACAAGATCCTTACCAAGATCCTGGTGGACAGAATCAAACCTCTGCTGGAAAAGATTATCAACACTACTCAGAAAGGTTTTGTTCCAGATAGACAGATCCTTGATGCAGCCATTACCACCCATGAAATCATCCATTCTATGGACAGAAGCAAGGCTCTAGGTATGGCATTTAAACTGGATATGTCCAAAGCTTATGACAAAGTTAATTGGTCATTTCTGATTAAAATTCTTGCTAAAATGGGGTTTAATGAGAAGGTTATCTAGATTATACAAGAATGTACTCAAATTGTTAGCCTTTTTGTTCTAGTCAATGGCTCCCTTGGGGGTTACTTTAAACTTGAGAAATCTCTTAGATAGGGAGACCCCCTCTCTCCCTATCTCTTTATTATGGTGGCTGATGTGCTTAGCAGGAATCTTTGTATGTTGTCTACCATGGGAAGAATAAAAGGCATCAAACCTACTTCTACCCTTCCTCAGGTGGTGTTAGAACAGTTTGTGGATGACACCTTCCTTTTTGGGTACTCTTCTATGATTGAGGCCAAGTAGTGGAAAAAAATACTAGAAAGTTATGCTTGGGTGTCTGGACAGTGCATCAACTATCAGAAGAGTAGGCTATTCTTCTTCAATACCCCCATGGAGCTACAAAATAAGGTTCTTAGAATCTTGGGTTGTCTAGTGGCCTCACTCCCTTCTACCTACCTAGGCCTCCCCCTTATTGTTAAAGAGGTGTCCCATGATTTCTGGAATTTGCTGGTTGGAAGGGAAAGTTTTTAAGAAATGCTAGAAAACTTTAGCTGGTGGCCTCCACACTCCAAGGGATCCCCATCTACTTCCTATCCCTCTTTAAAATCATAGGCTACATGGTAGACAAACTTGAAAGGATCCAGAGAACCTTTATGTGGGCTGGAGCTAAAGAAAAGAAGAGGATGTCTCTTGTGAACTAGGATACTATCTGCCTCCCAAAAAGAATGGGTGGCTTGGGGCTAAGAAAAATTAGGCTGATGAATAAAGCCCTTACCATGAAAGTGGCTTGGAAGCTTATAGAAGGGAAGGTAGATTAGTGGAGACTTATGGAAGCCAAGTATCTCCAAGGACACCCCTATAGGAAGATGTACCATGATGGAGACCTCCCAAGTGGATCCAAACTCTAGACAAACATATGTAAATGTAAGACCCTCCTATCAAAAGGTGCTTTTTTACAAATTGGAAATGGGAGATCTACCAGATTTTGGAATGACCACTGGATTGTGAACCAATGTAACCTGGGCTATAGATTCAAACCTCTTATGGACTACCTCAAACCTATCCTAGGTAACCGGGTCTCCAAGTCTATCACTAGTAGGGATTGGGAGGATATACCTAATCGAATAAGAAATAGACTAGACCTACAACGCTTAGCCAAGGATCTCATGGAAACTTCGGCTAATGTCAAAATTTTTGAGTTTGAGGGCTATATTATCTGGGCCCCCACTTAGGCTAGTACCTTATCTGTTAAGTGCTCTTACAATCTACTTCTAAAGGAGGAGAGTAACACAGGGGACTAGAAGAAGGTGTGGATTCTCTAGTTCACATTGAAAATAATTTTTTTCTGGTGGACTTTAATTCATGGTAATTTCCTAACCTAGGATAACCTAATAAAGAGGGGCATCCCCATGGTGAACAGATGTATCCTATGTAAGAAGGTGGAAGAAATGGTGAAACACTTGTTCATCCATTGTGATTATGCCTCTAGAATATGGTAGGAGGTCATTGACAAGTTGGGTATTTCATGGGCCTTGGATAGAGAAGTGCATCAATTTAGCAACTATAAATCCCCCTCAAATCACCCCTTGCTCCAACTCCTTTGGCATATGCTACCCCCTCACATCTATTGAGCCATTTGGAAGGAAAGGAACAATAGGATCTTTAGAGAAGATAGCAACCATTCTGAGACATGTCTCCATATAGGTACTAAGCTCCCGTGTGAGAATGCCAAGATGGCTAATTGGAAGCTTCCCCCATGTCCTCCTCCTGCCTAGGAAGTGAGAATTGCTGATAGATGGAATATCCTTGATGTGTTCTCCAGATTTGATGACACTAAAAAGATAGCTAGAAAGGCTACCAGATGGGCTGCCCCCCCAACAGGATGGAGTAAATAAAACTTTGATGGGGTGGAAAATAATATGAACCAAGGTGGGGGTGGTGTTCTAAGAGATTATAGAGGCAATTGCCTACTAGCTTATGCTAGCCCTATCAATAACTACACTGTCACCCAGGCAGAAGGATTACCCCTTCTCTAGGGGATTAAATTCCCAAAACAAATGAACATCAGGTAGCTGGAAATCGAGGGGGATTCCAAAGTGGTTGTTAAGGCTATCAAAAGGGGTGCTAGAGTGTGGTGGTGGGCTAGACCTATTATTTTGGAGATCGATGGACTAATTAATAGCTTCCAGAGTACCACTATAGCCCACACGTATAGAGAAGGGAATTCAGTTGTTGACTCAATGGTGGATATGGGCCTAAAACAAACTAAACTCAATAGTTGGAGGGTGGCTGGTGATTTACCCCTAGTGACTCAGTAAATCATTGGGGGAGAAATAAACATCAATGTTTAAGTGTGCCACACCATCTTATTCATTGCGAATCCATACTGGATCACATGCTGGCATGTTCTAGTGATTTTTGTGATTATGGAAAGGAGAACCCAAATTCCCATAAAAAATCATAATTACTCTTTAAATGTGTGGAGTAGGCATTGTTTGAATATGAGGGCTTACTTGGCTAATAAGGATAGCAAGTGTGTCCCTAGTATTATTACTATTTATGGCACCTAGAGATCCATTTGATCTGGCGGTATGAAGCCTAGTTTCCAAAACTTCTTGCCAACCCAACATTTTAAGTATAAACCATTCTCAGAAAGGCTTCACAAAATCAAAGGTTTTTTTATGTTCTGTAGAAACATTCAACTCTCTATTTTCTAGGACATTCTAGTGCTAGAGGGTCTCAACTTTGAAATGGGGAGGAGCACTCTCTGTATTGAGCCTGATAAAATTGATGAGGCCTTCACCTCTGATGCATTGGTGACACATTATTAGAAGGAGAGTGGCATTTGGGGATTTATGGAGAGAATGAAGGGGGGGCATGACGAACAAATCTCCAAACAATTTGTGTCTTCCTAGAACAAAAGGAGTGTCTCTATTAGAGGCATCCACTTTCAGTTGAATGAGGAGGTCATAGTTAAGGTGACTAGGCTTTCTATGACGGGGAGAAAATACAAAAAAACCAATCAAACCCCTAACCCTACCAGCCTTAACCAGTTCTTCAAGGATGGTGAGCTGCCGATGAAAAAGTAGGGGGGCTTCAACAAGGAGGAGCTACTAGATTTCTAGCCAAAAATTTGCCTCACCATGATGAAATACTTCACGTTGGAAGGTAAGTTTACTGTCTTTTACTACTATGACTTACCGTTCCTGAACCATGTTAGAAACAATGATTTAATTTCCATCCCTTTCTATCTTTTGCACTCCTTATAAAGTAACATCCTTGATATTAAGGAGAACCCAAATAAGCATATTCCTATCCTCCATTAGGGCCTCCTCCTCTACATCTACTAGTTCCACAAAGCTATCTTCCCAGCACCCCAACCCCCCCTGATTATCCAGGAGATACCCTAGGAGGATTCCCTGGCCAAAACTAAAAATCCCACCCAGTCCTCCTCCCAGTCCATTCATGTCATCTAGGAGCCTGTGTCAAGTGCCAAAGAAGGCAAGAACCACAAAAAATGTGTCAAAACCCATTTAATAAGAAGGACAGCCAGGAGGTGTCCTATGTTTCTGAGTTTGAGGAAATAAAAAATAGGAAGGACGATGACAATACTTCAGAGACCGAATGTAGGCCCAAAAAAGGAAAATGATGGAGAGCTAGGTTAGTCTCAAGGTGGATTTGAGTGGCTTGGGTTGGAGGAGGTCAAACAGACTCACCAAGGAGTAATGTAAAACCAGGCTACTAGAACGGCTTCAAAAGAATAGTCCATGACTGAGAAAGACTCCCAAACCATCGAGTCCATGAATGATTCCTCGGATGACCATATGAGCCCCCCTAGGCCTAGTAACAACCCTGTTCCTGACCACAAGCATGCCATGGAAACCCCCATTCCTACCCCACCCCTGAGTCCTACTCAAGATCCCCAAGATAAGCCCCATACCCCTATTTACAATACTGAAGCCTTAGAGGACAGTCTCAAAGGTACTCTTAAAAGGAGGTTCATGAACTTGGATAGAGATATTGTGGAGATCAAGAAAAATATGCAGGAGTTGATGAACCAATGTATGCTAACCAACAAATTTGGTTTGAAGGTTATGCATGCTTCAACTACTAATCTCTATCATGTGTAGGAGAAGCTGGTAGGTGGTACTTTGGAAGCAAACAAGGACAACAAGGATCTTTTCCTATTTCTTTTACAGCTTTTACAGCTTTTTGTTCATCCCTATGTGGCTTTTAACTGATACTTTACATGCTACTGCTCGGTCCAGATACTCTGTTTTAATTCGGTTGATTAGTATTGTGGTTTATACATTTTTGATAGGGGTAGATTTAGACTAGTGATTATACTACTAAACTATTTATCTTCTTTGACTGGTTACATTATTGTGCTATTAATGCGCTACTAGTCCCTTGTTGTTCAGGCTAGCACCCTCTTGTTGCTTTTTCAATCAAAAAGAAAAATTCCTCATTTTCTCTTTATTTTTATTGTTTTCAAGAAGGACTTTCACTTCACTTTTTTTAAATGTTTAAAATAACTAATAATTAAAATACATTCTTTATTATCAAACACTTAATTTATCATGATAATGAAATGCCTATCAAAATAAGCACATATATGTCATATTCATCTTTTTTAAAATATCAATTAATCTATTTCAATTTAATAAATATTTACACTATAAAACTCAATATAATATCAAATCATGGATTTAATAAATATTCACTTACTTCTAATCGCCAATTATTCCCAAATGCACCAAATATTATTCAATCATTATTTCATCATCAAAATTCATATAATAATTTATTTAAACTCATTTAATCAAAATTAACTATTAAATAAAATTATTAGTCCAACAAAACTCATAATTTGTAATAAAACTTATACAAAATGTATGTAAACACAAATACATTTATCACAGGGTATCCACATAGGGTTAGGGTTATTGGCCTTTACCATATAGTAGTAGCCAAATGTAATAAGATTATTTTAAAGACAAATCATGTTTCATTTAACACGACGAGGATAGGCTTAAGGAAGTTGGCCAATGTGTTATCTTTGAATAACCACTATTGAGGAAATAGATAGACTCAAATCATGTAGCTCATGTGGAATGTGTTTAGTACCTATTCAAGTTAGAACATAGAATATATAGCCGAAGCACATAAACACAGACAGTCACTATGAAGGATAACGGGACACCATGTAGATCTCACAGGCAAGTAACTACGGCTCCGTCTCACTTCATACCAAAACCAATGGGAAAAATACATAGCAAGATGTGGTACATCATAGACAACATATAACCATGCAATATTGCATTAACTTGAAGCATTTAAATAAATTATTTCTACCAATATGAGCATATGTCCATTTAAATATTCTTAAAATTCATAGTAACATATAAGACACAATGTCTAAGAATTAGTGGCAATCATCCTAACCTACTAATCCAATTTTTGAATGGAAACAACTAATATATTTAATCAATAAAACACCATCATGAATATACTATTCAAAAATATAATAACAACATGATACAACATCATAGTATTTCATTTATTGCAGCATGTTATTTGTTAAAAGAAATAGTATTTAACATCAAATATACTCACCTCATTGTACTTGCAATCCAAATTTTGAGGCTCTATTACCTCTTTGCAATGACAGAGTTGAAGATGCATTACATTCTCCTCCCCTAAAACTCAACTTAATCCTGGAATTCATACAGGCTAAGATGGAAACATACCACACATTAGTCCTGAAATATCTTTTACCCAATACTAATTCAATATAGATATTAGTTAGATATAAGCAAAGACATAAAACAATCATCATTAATATGGTTACGTAGAATGCATATGTGTATATCAACATCGATGTAGATCAAGTAATCATGAAGAGTTTATCTATCAATGCCATATTTATTATTTTTTGCAAGTTTATCATTCATATACACATTTAAGGCTCATCATAGAAATATATTTAAGTTTTCCATATGATCTCCATATAGAATTCATACATAGTTTAAAACAATCAATCAAATACATTATTTTCCACTATTTCTGTTTTAGCAAGCATGTCAAATCATACAATATGAATCAATTTTCTATCATTTATCATCTTTCAGAGAAAAAATACATATTTAAAGTAATCATTTTAAGATCATTAATCATTTCAAAAGACACTATTTCATTATACATTTTCAATTTCACAAAATGCATAGCATAGTTAGGACCACAACTCATAAAACATGATGATATATGAACATAACAACATGAAGATCCACTTCTACCATAATATGCAACAACACACATACATTCACAACAACACAAGGCTCAAGATCAGGCATGTACATGTGATCTGGGTAAGATCTCATCTAAATTCATATCTCACTCAGTGGCTTGATGGGGATGGGTTACTCACCATATGGTGAAACCTTCCATAAAAGACCACATGACCAGTATCTCTTGTTTGGAGTAAGGTGTTTAGCCTCAGAGGGAGAGTCATCACTCTAAGGTAGGTAGTGGTCATGGCTACATAACAACCTCACATACCTCCATACTATGGGGGTTCCCTACATCTACTTCCTCATATACACTCTCCAAGATTGTCTCCTCTAGTATTGGAGAGGAATCACATTAAAACACAAGACCAACTCTAAAAAAGAATAAGGATAAATAGCTTAGCCAAAAAAGTCTACAATTAAAAGAAATTAAATTTTCAATTCCAATAATAAGGTAAGAAAATCCATGGAATTGCAACAATAAATCAAAAGTAACCCCAAGAGCTACATGTAATAAGATATCACAATTTGTGGCTAAACCATCTCAAATAACATAAATAAATCATTGGTCCACACGAGAAAAGATACAAAAAATATAATAAAGTTCACATTGCGTCACTATATTACTACATCTAGTCACCCAATGAGGAAGGAGGAAAAAATCATCTGGCCATCGTGATAGCCCTTCATGTATCCTGGATAGACCCCATAGATCACATGCCATGTGGAGGAAACCTTGGCACTCTCCCCACATCAGGTAGACAGATAAAAATATCATCTCACCTAGCATGAGCATACTCCTAGTGGAAAAAACACACAATGGTCATATGTCGCATGGTAGTGTACCTCATGGAGAAAACACATGTAGGTCACACCCCACATAACAATACCTCTCAAAAGGTGATTGTCATAGCCAGAGGTATACCTAGCTAGGGTAATCCCATATGCCTACCGGTCCTCAACAATCGAGCAACCATGGACCACCGTCTACAAGTATGCAAGTGTCGACCTTGTTGGTTCCTGGATAGGATTTTACACTCCATGAGATATCAATATACTTATGATGGATGTTAAGGAATGGTTAGCTCCAAATATGGGCAATATATAAGCAACTGGACCAACTATAGGGATAAGACTACCCTCTTCTGCTTCTGGCTCTTCAAAACTAAGGCGAGTGCACTTGATCCAATAGTATTAACTCTGACTGATAGTTCTAACTTTGCCCCTTATTTCTTTATTGGATCTTTCAACAAATGGATACAGTGAGAAAGTACTAAACAAGAACCTATTCTTCATTGACTCTCCATCACTAGGTAGGAGAATACATAAATGTAAATAAAAGTAAAGACTGGTAGTGATTTGAATGATTTGGGATTATAAGATTTGAATCACTCTTCTCAACACAAAGATAAGAGAATATAGGATAGTGCCTTATCTATTGGGCAAGATATCAAGGAAGGTAAAAGCACAATCAAGTGTCACCTTTTAGGCTAACTTATTAGCAGAATTGAATTTTAGTATTTCTAACTAAAAATTAATTTTTGTCAAACATATGGTCTTGCTAGAATCATTCTAGCTAAATTAGACAAGTGATATAACTTTTCCAATTGGAAATGTCTATTAAATGCATATTTTATACCACCTTGGGTCCAATTACCATAAAAATAAAATTATTTCAAAAAAGTGGCATTTCAATAACTCCTAATCTTTTTAATGATATTTTTTTTTAAATAAAAAAATACCCCTTTTGTAGAGATAAGAGTCAAGAATATCCTCATATAGATTTTAGAGTGTTTTAATTAGACATAGTTTATTATAATTAAAAAATATTGCAAGTAGGTATTTTAACATACAAGGAGATGTTGATTCAGAGAAAGAAAAATATAGTAAATCATATTAAATAAATTTGAAAAACATATGGTGCACTAGAGGAGAGAGTCATCTTCAAGAATATATATTTCTTTTTTTGATTGGGATAGATTTGTTATGAAAAATATGTTGCGAGATGAAAATTATCGATTTCAGTGAGTTGGAATTTGAATTGTTATAAAAGAGAAAATATTGTTCACAAACCAATTTTTATTTCTTCATGCACTAGCTATATATGTCATTTATGACATATTTTGAAATTAGGGGAAAAAATATTTATTTACATATAATTTTATGGTGGGAACTACACCCCTAATTTTTAGCAATTTTTAGCAGCTAAAAAATCATCTTTAAAAATTAAAAAAACATATAAATTCTTATTCAAAAAAATAATTAAAAATATTAATCATAAACTTCATCCATTTTATCAAATTTAATTATTTTACATCATCTTCAAATTCCAAACATAAATGTCATTTTTATACTATTAAAGTTGAACAAGTTTGATTTTGTTAGCCTTTTCCTTTGTAAAAGGGTGATAGCTTATTGTACTTTTACCCAGCCTGAAAAGAATGGATACAAATGGTGTTTGAAATTGGTCTTTAGACATAAACACAAAGGGCTTCAAATCTTTCCTACTTATGAGAATCCTTCAAATAAACTCTAAGAACACATATCCCACTTTGAGCAATATTTAATCTAACCCTACGTTGGAACTCAAAGCACCAATACATTCATATAATCCTTATGCAAAGATTTAAAGATTCAAAGAATAGAGCAAAGGAGAGAAAAGATCTGAGGTTTGTATTAAGCATAACCTTTCACCATATGCATACAGTATCTAGAATAACAAGCTTACAAGATGGAGACAACCTATATTTCTTCTCTATTGTTTGATAAAATGATATCAAAAATTACAATCCTTGACTGAAAACCTAAGGTTTCAGAAATTTGTATCTTTTTAACACCTAAACTTTCAATCCCTTAGAATGATCATGAAAAATCCCTTTATACCAAGAGATGCAACAAGAAACTGATCATTCTAGGGGTACAAAAAATTAATCTAAAATACCTTTACAACAACCCCAAAGGGTTTACATTTAATACCCCAGTGAAATAGATGAGATATCTGCAATTGAGTCAACATGCTTTATGTCTTCAATGCTATCCTTTTCTCTTTCTCACAAATCTGATTTTATTATCTCACGGTCAAACTGCAATGAATGCCCCTCTGCAAGAAATCAACCCTAATATTCAACTGGCTCGGCATCATAGGAAACAAAATTGGATTTTAGTTGTAGTTCATGCTTTCTATATCCTTTCCCAACTACAATCTGTACTTAAAAATTCAATTCCTGGCCACCGCATCGCTTTACATGACTCACTGGTTCAAAAACCCTAGAAAAACCCTACAGGATATTTGAATTTAAATATAAATGGTAACCAACTCAACTTTAAAATGTGACCGTCGATGCATCTTATTCCCGACAGATCAGACAGCTCGTAGAATATCACAACAGTCAACAAAACTCTTTAAAAAATCACATTCCACATCATCAAAAACTCTCAACCAATAAAAATAGAGCATGTTAAAAATGAATCAACATATTGGACCCACTTTTGATAAGCTCAAGATTGAACGGTTGGTGTATAATCTCATAGCACTGAGAGACTTCATGAGATCACATGCCAACCATTCGATCTTCCACACTGGAATCTCTTTGAATCTCTCAGACCCACTGACATGTCCACATTCCTTTCCAACACAACCAATCATAATATGACACCTCGATGATGAATCACCATGTGGTCCCGCTACTTGACTAACCCCTAACCTTTTGACCCTTTAGTTATTCAGTGAACTGGTGACTTAAGCCATTCACTTACTCATCGAGAAACTTAGAACACCCCTAAATAAATCTAAGATTCAACTAATAGACTATTCACCCATTTGCAAGAAGATTTAGAACTTCACCATTTTATTTTGAGAATGCACGAACATTAAAAAACTTTATCAGTGCCGCCAAAGATTTAACCGCTCCGCCAAAACCTTAGACCAAAAACTGGGCCCACCTTAAAAGAGATCAATGGTTGTCAGAAGATCTCAAACCTCTGACATATTCCATCAGATCTTATGACAATCGTCGATGAAGAATCTCACCCCCGTCTGACAAACCTCTAACACAGAAAAGAATTAATGGCCGATCTTAAAGCCTCACGAGTCAGAAAAAACCCTTAAAATCACATGCTGGCCATCAATGCTCTGCCACTGTCAGAACCACTAAACCTCTAAAATCATTGGCCCCACTGAAAATACTTTGAGTCATTAATATGTGGACCAATGAGAAAGTGTTGACTAAGCACACCTGGCATGTGGACCCATTACATTATAAAGCCTTTTTCTATGAAAGAGAATCAATGGCTAGCGCAACTTCTGAAGCCTCTGACACACTTCATGAGATCTTATGCCTATCATTAGATGTAAATGTTGTCAGAGCCAGGCCCAGGAAAGGATAAAAGCTGGAAACTTTAGGAAATATTAAAGTGCTAGACTTAGGAAAAATTACACCGACAGATTTAGGAAAAATTAAAGCTGGGTGCTTGGAAACTTAGGGAAAATAAAGACCACCGAGTGAAAAATTTAATGCACATGCATTTATCAATTTTAAGTGACCCAAAAAGTAACATGAAATTAGAACAAAGCATAGGGCACACTTAGGGTTTTTCTTGCAAACAGCTAGAATTTGAATTTTCGCCTAGGGTTTTGGCAGGAAAATAGAAAACTAACTGCAAAGGCCTAGAAAATATTATTCAACCATGGAATTTTTACTTGTGTTAATAGTGTCTCATGCTCAGGGACATGTATCTCTTGTAGATACAATGAGAAGCTAGAATCTCCTGGTACAACAGACCAGAACCAAAACTTCAAACCAAAAATAGGAAACTGCACACAAAAACTTTAAAACACAACTATATAGAGAGTCAAAAATATTTAGGAGAAGTAGCCTTCAAAAATTGGCTATGAACAAGCAACTCCAAGAGTTCTCCTATCAAATTCTTTAGAATGTAAGAGCCTGCTCCCCATTTTTCTTCAATAATATATGGGCCTAACCAGATGGGATCAAATTTCCCATGTTTTCCTTTGTCTTGCATTCTTACATTCCACATTAATACCATGTCTCCCTCTGGAAAATTTCTCTAAATAGTCCTTCTATCATACAGGACTTTGCACTGGGCCTGCAAATTCTCATTTTTGATGTGTGCATCATTTCTTACCTCATTGAGTTGAATCAGGTCATTCATTCTAACTGTCATCTTCTTCAACATCTTCATCATATTTTTGAATGAAATGATACATCTGCAACAAATTGTTTTGGGGTAATCTTTCATTTATTCCATACACTAAGTCAAAATGGGCACACCCTATTGCCTTCTTTATTGTAACCCTATCAGTCCACAGGGCTTGTAATAACTTGGAATCCCATGCCTTTTCGTTTTTGTCCAGGAATCTTTTGAAAATCTTGATTAAACTTTTAATGATGGATTCTGTCTGGCCATTGCCTTGTGGATGATATGTAGAAGAATATGAAATTATAATACCATTATGTCTGCAAAAGTCAACAAAATATTCTGACCTAAAACATAACTCATTATCAACCACCATAGTTTCTAGGCAACCAAACCTTGTCAAAATATTTTGCATCACAAAATCTGTTACTAGTTTGCTAGTTTCTCTTCTTGTAGGGATTGCCTCAACCCACTTAGTGAAATAATTAGTTGCCACTAAGATATAAGAATGTCCACCACTAGATTTATTAGGGATTTCACCAATGAAATCCATACCCCACTTCTGGAAAGGGGCTTGAATAGAAATAGGTTTCAGGGGCACATTCCCACTGAATTTTAGTTTTCCTGCAAACCTTTGGCAAGGATCACACTTCTTAAAAAACTGATGGGTATCCTTGAAAAGTGAAGGCCACCAAAAACCTGCCCTGATGATCTTGTGGGCTATAGTCTTTTTGCATGTAGTGTCATCCACAAATTCCACTATGCATTTCATGCATCAAGACCTAGGCTTTATCATAGTCTATACACCTGAGCAAAACACCTTCATTAATCCTCCACCAAAGCTCACCATTTATAATTGCATATCTCAAAGAGTGGATTTTAATAGTTCTTCTCTTATTTTCATCCAATTTAGGGGGTAAGACCATCTTTTGTAGATATTTGAAAATATCTTTATACCATTCACAACAATCCATGTTACACATGTACGGTCTTTGATCCTCTTCTAAAGCATTTATCTGGTTTGCATTTAGATTACTTTGGGCCATCAGTTTAGCTAGGCCTAAACCTTTAACCAACTTTGTAATGTGGATATCAATGTTAAATTCTTGAATTCTATTAATCCATCTACATCTTCTTCCTGAGACCTCTTGTTGGACCAAAATGTCCTTAACTGCAGCACTTGGAACATAGGCAATCACTGTCGCTCCCACCAAATAACATCTAAATGTTTTAATGGCCTTGACCAAAGCATAATCTTGTTTCTCAATGAAATCATAATTTAATTCTACTACTTGTAAAGTCTTTCTGAAAAAGGAAATAGGTTGTTCAAAACCTTCAGCATTCTTTTGTAAAAGTACTGCAACAATAGTATGAGTAGATGCAAAAGAGAAAATTTGCATTGGCTTGCTATAATCTGGTGTCTTCAAGATTGAGGCATGCTTAATGGCCCTCTTAATGTCATTGAAGGCTTGGACTGCTTTAGTATTCCATTCCATTTTTGTTCCTTTCATCAACATCCTTGATATGGGAATACTGATTTCTGCAAAGTTTATAATAAACCTTCTTAAAAAGTTGATCTATCCTAAAAAGGACTGAACTCCCTTGATGTTCTTTGGTAAGGATAATTTTTCAATAGCTTCCACTCTTTCAGGATCTATCCTTACACCATCCTTTGAAATAATGTGCCCCAAAATTTTTCCTTCTGTCACACCAAAGGCACACTTTTTTGGGTTCAATGAAATACCATATTCCAATGCTTTGATAAAAATTTTCTCAAGATGTTGACAATATTGTTCTTATTTTTCTGAAAAGGCTATCAAGTCATCCTGATATACCACCATAAATCTATCAATGAAATCTACAAAGGCTACATCCATAGCCCTCTGAAAAGTGGCACCTGCATTAGTCAACCCAAATGGCATTCTTACATAAACATATGTTCCCCATGGAGTTGTAAATGTAGTTTTAAACTATTTTGTATCTTTGACCATCACTTGATTGTAACTAGAAAAACCATCCATCATGGACATCAATTCTGATCCAGTGACCTTTTGCAACATGTTCTCCATACTAGGTAATCCATAGTTATCTTTCAAAGAATTTATGTTAAGATTCCTAAAATCTACACATAATCTGATATCACCATTCTTTTTTCTGACAGGCACTAAATTTGAAACCCAAGTGGAATGCCTAATGGGCTTGATTATTCTAGCATCCATCATCTTCTTGAGTTCACTCTGCATTTTGGGTGCCAAGGTAGGGTTAATAGGTCTCAAATTTTGTCTAAAAGGTTTTGTGCCTTCTTTGAGTGGAACCTCATGTTGGAAAAGGTCTTCCCTGTAAGCTTTAAGGTCTTCATAAGACCAGGCAAAAACATACCTAAATTTTCTGAGAAGGTCCATCAAATTTTTTCTAATTCTTGGGGAGAGAGACCTGCCTATATAAAATTTCTTGGGAGCTATCCTTGTGCCCAAGTTTATCTTTTCAAGCTCATTGATTTTATTAGTACTAGCCGAGAAGGCCTTATCTTTGTTGTCAAATTCCCTTTCAAGAGCAACTTGTCCTTTAGGAACCTTGTTTGATTTTAATTGCAAAACCTCTTTCCCAAAGATGACATCTTTTCCATTCACTGTATTAACATAAGCACTGAAATCCATTTCTTTATCACCATAATGAGATTCACAATGGAGGAACCTTAATATATCTTGGTCATCAGAAAAAACTTTCCAATTATCTAGATTGTCAGGGATGGAAGGTCTGGCTTGTATCTCTATATTGGAAACATCTGCAAAAGTAGCATCTTCTGGTCTAAGGGCTCTATTAGCCAACAAATCTGCCATCCTATTCTGACTTCTTTCCATCCAACAAATATTAAAAGCACTAAAGCTTTCAATCTCATCACATACTGCATTCCTATATTGTTTCAACTTCTGATTCTTTGAGGCATACTTTGATCTAATTTGGGATATGACTAACTCAGAATCACCTATAACTTTCAAACACTTTATGCCATGCCTTGATGCTAATCTTAGACCAATTAATAGAGCCTCATACTCTGCAACATTATTTGTGCATGAAAACAACAAAGTAAATGAGAACTTGAAAGTTTTACCATTTGGAGATATGAGCAATATTCTAGCTCCAGATCCTTCTTTGCTATTTTCTCCATCAAAATACATATTCCAGAGATTATCAAGGTCAATCCATCCTTCTTGGCTTTCTAATTTGTGGGGAGGCTCAACACCTTCCTCTACTTCCTCATCTTGGACCTTAAAGGCATTAATATCAGTATCAAGGAAACAATTCATGTTGTCTTGTTCTTCTTCCTCAATCATGTGTGGAGTTCTAGACTCCCTAGTGACTTTGATATTCTATCCTTCAAAATTAAAAGTGGAAAATGATAAGTCACACTATATGCTACCTCCCATAGAGGCACTCCATTTTCTTGATAGTAACATTCCATACTGGGGAGGAATATCAACTTCCAAAACACTCATGGTTAATTATTTGTTGGGGTATGTAGCCAACCTGTAAGGCAAAGCCTTAATAGTACCAACAACTAGTACTTCTCTTGAATCCATAGCTTGACACCTACCATGAGGTGTATCCACTTTTAATCCTAATGACTTCATAACCTCAGTAGGCATAATAGTATTTGATGCTCCAAAATCAATCATGCAATTCTTTAGCAACTTTCCATTTATTTGCAAAGTCAAGAAAAAAGGATCAACCAATCCTATTGTAGTACTAACAACATTTGTGTCCAAATAAATTTGAGGGATTTTAGAAACAATCTCCTCACTGCAATTTTCATCTTCTTCATCCACAATTACTACTTGTTTCTTAGTTTTTTCTGTTCTTTGAGAATCAGTATGTACTACACTTTTTACCCATTTCAAGGCATTTTCCTTATGTTCTTCTATTCTCATCATCTCTAATAATGGAACTTTGATAGTGATTTGAGACAAAAATTTACTCATGTCAATTGGAACATACTTTAAATTAGCTACATCTAGTTTTGAATCTGTGATCTCTTTATCAGCTTCTTGGGTGGATGTGTCTGCAGGTTTGTCAGTTTGGGCCTTGTTTTTCTTTTGCAAAACTGGTACAACCTCAACAGTAGGCTTAGTTTTCACCTTGTAAACAATATTAGGCTTAGCAACTTTCTTTACCTTGACTTTATCAATAGGACTAGCATCCTTGGTCTTTTCTTGTGAAGTTTTTACATTCTTATCTATTTTCTTGATAAAAATACCAGCTGGCTTAGGATTTGAATTACCAACAACTCTATTCCTTAAGTTATAATTTGACTTTTCCTGAGTAACCAAATTGGCTGTTATCAAAGAAATTTCCTCATCAGAAGGTCTTCTCAAAGTAGTTGTTTGTTCATTCTTTTGAACATTACATTGGATATTGTCAGGCTCACTATCTTCATCATCTGAAAAAACTTGCTGATGATAGGATTCATTTCTAGTTTGGGAATGTGAAACATCTTGATTTTCATCCTCTTCAGTAGAGTCTACCTCACTCAAAAGATGAGAAGAGAACATCCCACATCCCTGGTCATCATAAGGTTGTTCCTCATTGCGTTCCTGCTCTTCTTGAGGAGAGACACTTTGGGAGATGGCACAATAATTAGGATCATGTGGTGACTGATAGGAAACACACCATGGGACTTCCTCCACCACATTCATTGAATTTATTTGCAATGGATCAAGGGTCCTATCATTTGGTCTATCTCTTTTCTCAGGAATAAAAGGCCTCCCATATTTCCATTGAGTATTGTAAGGGTAGTTTTGCATTCTTGGTAATTTGTTGGAATTATTAAAGGGGGGCTTGTCCCCTCCTGTAGCTTTATTACCTCTATTTTCACCAGGCTTTAGATCCTTGATTTCTTTTAGAATTTTTTTTAGGCTTTCATCATCTTTAGGTTTCACACCTTGATGCTTTCCCAGATCCTTTCTATTTAACAATGGTGATCTATCATCTTCTCTCCTTCCTAACTTTCTTGAGATTCTCTAATTGCTCTCTATGTTCATAGCTAGCTTGTAAGCTTCAACCAAGCTCCTTGGATTCTTATCTCTCAATAGGTATCCCATCTTAGAATCAAAATCATTTAAATATGTGACAAGGCATACCCTGTCATCCAATCTGATAACCTACAACAATTTATGCATGGCCTTTTGAAATCTAATATTAAATTCAATAACATCTTCATTGAAATTTTTTTTATGTTATTGAACTCATTCAGCATAAAACTTTCATGAGTTTGGTCACCATATTATTCCTTAAAACAATGCCTAAGCTGATTCCATGAACCTATGCTACCATGTGGTAAGGCTCTAAACCAATCCCTTAAGTCCTTTGTTAAGGATTGCACAAATAGCTTCATGATAACATCATCAGGCACAATATTATAATCATAAATGAGATCAATAAATTTCTTTAAATGTTCTTCACAAGTTACAACATTGCTTCCTGTGAATTTAGGAAGCTTCTTTCTGATTTCTTCAGGGATGGGGTTAGGATAACCAAGGATACCAGTAAAAACTAATTGTTTACATCTTTCATGTATAATCCCTATATTAAAAACACCAGCACCCTAGGATGTTGATGCATCATTATTGGTGGTAACAGAACCATTGAAACCTCCTGGTGGGGGAAAACCACCTGTCTGATTTGCTGTATTTGTAGCATCTGATCCTTGTGTCATGTTAGAATTAGTAAAATTTGTAGGTCCTGCAGACCTTTTAAGAAAATCAGTTTTCTTTTTCATTTCTAATGATGCAACTTCTAATTCTACTTTTTCAAGTTCCTTAGCTAGCAATTCATGTTCGCTTTTGGCCTTTTCAAGGTCAGCTTCCAATCTTAAGGCCTGGTCTTTAGGGAGTTTAGGGGCTACAATTTCTTTAATTGAAATGCCTTTTTCTTTTCATTTCCCTTTATCTTTAGGAACTCTTGTTTCAAATGTCTTATGGACAACAGGTAGTTCTTTTGTTTGTTTAGGAATGGGAACATGATTTATAGCCTCTAAATCTAATAACTACCTTCTTAATTGATCAGCTCTTATCATGGAATGTCTGACCCTTTCTTCCTTCTCATTTTCTCTCCTTTGCCTAATAGTTGCTTGTTCTTGAATTCTTCTTTCCAATTCATACACTTCCTCAAATATTTCCTTAGAATCAGGCAAAGTTGTTTCAGATTCAACCTCCTGTGCTTGAAGCTCTTCTTGTTGATCTTGAGATTCATGGAGGCCTTGGGGCTTTGATGAATCAAGGTTTAAAGGGGGAACAAAATCCTGTGCACCCCTGCTTTTGCTTCTAGACCTACTAAATTTTCCTGAAATGCTTCTATTTTGGGATGGTCTTTCACCCTCTCTTTCTATGGGGGAAGAATAGTCTTCATATTGGTTCAGGCCCAAATCAACTGCCTCCTCATATTCTGAGGCATTTCCTTGATGACTAGGAGGAGAAACATTTTATTGTCTTGAGTTTCCTCTTTGTTTCCAAGTTGGAGACATATCATCAACACTTTTTTATTTCCTAACCTGAGTTTTCTTGATGTGGCAGGAAGCCCACCCTGCAAGCTTTCTTCTGGGTGTTTCTTCCTCCAAGACCTTGTGATTTTGAAACTCATAACTATATATTATAAAGTATTGGTTACAGAGATGCTCAGAGTCACCACTCACAACTTGGTGAGATGATTTAAAAATTTATGAAACTGACACTTATACTCTTCAATGAAGTCCACTAGATAAATGATAAGTCGGCCAGGAGTCAAAGCTGAACTCATACCTACGTTATCTATGCTAATTTGTAACACCAGAGATATCAAATGATTGAAATAGGTAGGTCAGGAGTCAAGCTCAACTTGAAACCTACACTATTTTCTCTTAACAGTATTTCTCTATTCCCCAGTAGAATCACTGATTTGATGGTGACCTGGAAGGGCTGAATCAATCTGAAACTTGATTTATTAATGAAAACAACAGAAATTTTGATTTCTTTAACAAGACTTGTTTATCTGTCCCTAGAAGAGTCACCATTTTGTTGGTTCCTGGATAGGATTTTACAGTCCATGAGATACCAATATGCTTATGATGGATGTTAAGGAATGGTTAGCTTCAAATATGGGCAATCTATAAGCAACTGGACCAACTATATGGATAAAACTACCCTCTTCTGCTTCTGGCTTTGCAAAACCAAGGTGGGTGCACCTGATCCAATAGTATTAACCCTGACTAATAGTTCTAACTCTGCCCCTTATTTCTTTATTAGATATTTCAACAGATGGATACAGTGAGAAAGTACTAAACAAGAACCTATTGTTCATTGACTCTCCATCACTGGGTAGGAGAATACATAAATGTAAATAAAAGTAAAAACTAGTAGTGATTTGAATGATTTGGGATTATAAGATTTGAATCACTCTTCTCAACACAAAGATAGGAGAATATAAGCCAGTGCCTTATCTATTGGGCAAGATATCAAGGAAAATAATGGATACAAATGGTGTCTGAAATTGGTCTTTAGACATAAACATAAAGGGCTTCAAATGTTTCCTACTTATGAGAATCCTTCAAATAAACTCTAAGAACACATATCCCACTTTGAGAAATATTTAATCTAACCCTAGGTTGGAACTCAAAGCACCAATACATTCATATAATCCTTATGCAAAGATTTACAGATTCAAAGAATAGAGCAAAGGAGAGCAAAGATCTGAGGTATGTATTAAGTATAACCTTTCACCATATGCATACAGTATCCAGAATAGCAAGCTTAAAGATGAAGATAACCTATATTTCTCCTCTATTGTTTGATAAAATGATATCAAAAATTACAATCCTTGACTGAAAAGCTAAGGTTTCAGAAATTTGTATCTTTTTAACATCTAAACTTCCAATCCCTTAGAATGATCATGAAAAATCCTTTTATACCAAGAGATGCAACAAGCAACCGATCATTCTAGGGCTACAAAAAATTAACCTAAAAAACCTTTACAACAACCCCAAAGGGTTTACAATTAATACCCCAGTGAAATAGATGAGATATCTGCAATTGAGTTGACATGCTTTATGTCTTCAATGCTATCCTTTGCTCTTTCTCACAAATCTAATTTTATTGTCTCACTGTCAAACTGTAATGAATTCCCCTCTGTAAGAAATCAACCCTGATATTCAACTGGCTTGGCATCATAGGAAACAAAATTGGATTTTAACAGTAGTTCATGCTTTCTATATCCTTTCCCAACTGCAATTTGTACTAAAAAATTCAATTCCTGGCCACCGCATCGCTTTACATGACTCACTGGTTCAAAAACCCTAGAAAAACCCTGTAGGATATTTGAATTTAAATATAAATGGTAACCAGATCAACTTTAAAATGTGATTGTTGATGCATCTTGTTCCTGACAGATCAGGCAGCTCATAGAATCTCACAATAGTCAACAAAACTCTTTAACATATCACTTTCCACATCATCAAAAACTCTCAACCAATGAAAATAGAGCACGTTAGCAATGAATTAGCATATTGACCCCACTTTTCATAAGCTCAAGATTGAAGGATTGGCATATAATCTCATAGCCCTGAGAGACTTCATGAGATCACATGCCGACCATTCAATTTTCCACACTAGCATCTCTTTGAATCTCTCGAGCCCATTGACATGTCTACATTCCTTTCCAACTCAGCCAATCATAATATGACACCTTGATGATGAATCACCATGCGGTCCCACTACTTGGCTAACCCTTAACCTTTTGACCCTTTAGTTATTTAGCAAACTGGTGATTGAAGCCATTCACTTACTCCCTGAGAAACTTAGAACACCGTTAAATAAATCTGAGATTTAGCGAATAGACTATTCACCCATTCACGAGAAGATTTAGAACTTCACCATTTTATTTTGAGAATGTACAAACATTAAAAAAACTTTATCAGTGTCGCCAAAGATTTAACCACTCCACCAAAACCTTAGACTAGAAATTGGGCCCACCTTAAAAGAGATCAACAGTTGTCAGAAGAAAACCTCTAACATATTCCATCAGATCTTACAACAACCATCGGTGAAGAATCTCACGCCCATTCTAAAAAACCTTTGACATATTCCATCAGATCTTACGACAACCATCAGTGAAGAATCTCACCCCCATTCTGACAAACCTCTAACACATAAAAGAATCAGTGGCTGATCTTAAAGCCTCATGAGTCAGAAAAAACCCTTAAGATCACACACTGGCCGTCGATGCTCTACCACTGTTAGAACCACTAAACCTCTAAAATCATTGGCACCACTGACAATACTCTAAGTCATTAATATGTGGACCAATGAGAAAGTGCTAACTAAGCACACCTGGCATGTGGACCCATTACATTATAAATCCTTTTGTCATGAAAGAGAATCAATGGCTAGCATAACTTTGGAAGCCTTTGACACACTTCATGAGATCTTACACCTATCATTAGATGCAGATGTTGTCAAAGCCAGACCTGGTCAATGATAAAAGCTAGAAACTTTAGGAAATATTAAAGCGCTAGAATTAGGAAAAATTACACCGATGGATTTAGGAAAAATTAAAGCTGGGCAATTGAAAACTTAGGGAAAATAAAGACCACTGAGTGAAAAATTTAACACATGCATTTATCAATTTTAAGTGACCCAAAAAGTAACATGAAATTAGAACAAAGCATAGGGCACACTTAGGGTTTTTCCTGCAAATGGCTAGAATTTGAATTTTTGCCTAGGGTTTTGGTAGGAAAATGGAAAAGTAACTGCAGAGGGCTAGAAAATATGATTCAACCATGGAATTTTTACTTGTGCTAACAGACCTATCACTCTACATCAAGTAGGAATAAAATACATATACATACTATGCACCTACACATATTTAGGTATGTGGTATCATGTTCCCGAGCCCAACTTACTACCATCGGTAACATGGCATCATCACTAACACTATGTCAGAACACTAGTGGGTGTGGCATCATATATTATGAATCATGTCAGAACATGTGCAATATGGAATACATCACAGCATGGGCCAAAAATCCTCCTTGTGGTGGATCACAAAAGTGTATCTACAAATGGATGAATCATCAGTGATAACCAATACATTCATAGAATCTCATATAAAATATTGATATCATCCTCAAGAACTGTGTAGAGAAGGGATAACATAGATGAACCTTGTACTCAGGTTCATCATAGGGGAAGCATTAATTATCTTTTCCTCAAGAGGTGGAAGCTAAGGTCACTTTGTGCTACCATTATTCATACAACATGATGTCTATTCGAGAAAAAGAAGATACGCTACTACCCCTACACATAATGACTTATCAACAACCCATAGGTTGGCACTCAGTAGGGTCAACATATAAAAAAAAATGATGGAATGGTTCTTCCATACCCAAATGCAAACATAGCCTTGATAGGTGGGTACACATATACCCACCACCTCATGGGCACGCAAAGCAAATACTAGTTATATACAACACACAACATAGCACTGGTACTGGATGTTCACATGCACAAGGAGTACTTTCCCAATCTAAGAATAAATCAATATAACATAGATTTTATTTCTTCTAAAAACTAAGAAACATAAACATCATATATAAAATTCAAGTACTCCGTATTATCCATCAAAATTTTATTACCGGGTAACATTACTCGACATTCATATTTTCTCATTTCATTCCTTCACAATTCACTTGATTCAATATAACATAAATCCAATTACCAATATTACAATATCTCAACTTTAAGTGGCAACATCTCATTTCATGACACATACTTGTCAATATTTATCCATTTTCAAAATTCAAAATTTCTACTTACAAGAGCAGAAAGAAACATAAGTATCAATCATACAATGTATCAACTTTTACCATACATCTAATATTTTCATCACCAAGAAGCATCTTTATAATTACATATCAAATAATAGGAAATAAGAAGAGATATCTAAAATTCATGTAACCATTAATAAATATGGTCTATTCATAACATTAGACATGATGAAATCATGCTTAAACAATTAACATGAACAAAGGGCATAAGGAGACAAACACATCCATTATTGGGAGATTCTAAATGGGGGTTCACTTTCTAATTGAGAAGATAATGAGAAAGATCTAACAGGCCACCAACTCCACAAACTAGAAATAAAGATTGGTCATTCCAACTATTTATTGTCATGGTACAGAGTTTGATTTACTTCTCCAGATTCATCATCCTTTGTCAATTTACATCCAGTGACCATCGATGCTCCTACTGGTTTAGCATCCTCCATGCCAAAATTATTCAATAATTCTTTAATGTATTTTGAGTGAGTGAGGAAAATTCCATCTTTCTATTGTATAATCTACAAACCTAGAAAGAATTTACTCTCTCCAAACATTGACATCTCAAATTCCTTTCTCATTTCATAAGAAAAATATTTGCAAATATAATCTTGTCCTCCAAAGATTATATCATCAACAAATATTTCAGCAATCAAAATGTTATCATCTGAATGTCCTTTCATATATAAATTATTGTTTTCACTAGTTCTTACAAAGCCAATACTAATAAGATAAACATGTATTCTTTCATACCATGTCCTCAATGCTTGCTTCAGTCCATATAAAGCTTTGTGCAATATACATACCATGTCTTTCTAATTTTGATCAACAAACCCTTCTAGTTGTTCTATGTAGACCTCCTCTTCAAGAATTCCATTCAAAAAATTTGATTTCACATCCATTTGATATACTTTAAATCCCTTATGTGTAGCATAAACAAGTAATATGTGAACTCCTTCCATTATAGCAGTGGGTGCAAAGGTTTCACCATAATCAATACCTTCTTCTTGTGCATATCCCTTGCAAACAAGTCTTTCCTTATTCCTTGTAACTTCTCCATTCTTATTCAACTTATTCCTAAAAATCCACTTAGTACCAATAACATTTTTATCCTTTGGTCTAGGTACCAATGTCCATGTCTTATTCTTTTCAATTTGTTCAATTTCCTGATTCGTAGCATTTATCCATTCCTCATTTTCAAGTGCATTCCTAACATTCTTAGGTTCAAACTCACAAACTAAGCATGTGTTTTGTCTTAACTTACTTCAGGTCATCATACCAGCTTCCTTATCTCCAATTATTTGATTATCTAGATGGTGTCTTCTAACAAATCTTTCTAGCACTTGATCTCTTCTCTGTTCATCATTCTGTTAAGGTACACTTCCTACTCGGTAGCTTCTTCTTGATTCTCAGTTTGCATTTGTTGACCATTGGTAACATTTTAATGATGCTCGATAGACTTAGCCTATGGCTTTGGTAGATAGTCTGGATCTTTAACATAAGTAAACCTACCATACTCTTCTGGCTCCTTCATGCTTTCTTCATCATTATTTTCAGCAAACTCATCAACTCTAACATTAGCACTTTCTATCATCTTATTTGTAACCTTATTCATACATTTGTAAGCTTTACTCTTAGTAGAATAACCTAAGAATAAACCTTCATCACCTTTAGATTCAAATTTTCAATTCTTATAATCTTTCAGAATATAACACTTGCTACCAAAGATTCTGAAATAACTTACACTCGGTGTGTATCCAAACCATAACTCGTAAGGTGTCTTGTTTGTGTCTTTCTTTTGTTGAACTTGGTTAAGGACATATACTATTGTGCTAACTACCTCTCTCCAGTATATCTGTGTAACATTCTTCTCAATCATCAATGTTCTCGCACAATCAACAATAGATCAGTTTCTCCTTTTAGCAATTCCATTTTGTTTTGGTGTTCTAGGTGAAAAAACTTGCCTTTTTATACCATGCTCATTACAGAAGTTAGTGAATTCATCAGAAACAAACTCACCTCCTCTATTAGATCTTAAGCATTTCAATTATTTTCTGGTTTCTTTTTCAACTTTATTCTTATACGATTTAAACAGTTTGAATGCCTCTAATTTTTCTTTTAAGAGCATAACAGTCATCAATCTAGAATAGTCATAAAAAAAAAAAATAAAGTATTATCACCATAGTAGCTTTGAGTTCTCATGGGACCACATATGTCGGTGTGAACCAAATTCAAAATTCCTTTACATGATTAGTCCTTAATTTTAAAATTAGATTTTGTCATCTTCCCTTTTTGACATTGATGTCACATAACATGATCAGGTTTGGTTAGACTAAGAAATCCTTTAACTTTTCTCTTTCTACTGATCTTAATCATGTTATCAAAATTTACATGACATAACCTCTTATGCCATAACCATGCATCTTCATTTTTCACCAGAAAACAAGAAGTCTCAGCATTTTCAAGATAAAATAAATTACCTTTTGATTGTCCTCCAGTTCTGACAAGCTTTCCATTTTCATCATAGATTTTCACCTTCTTGCCCTCAGATGCAACTCAGTGACCTAAGTTATTCAGTTGTTCTATACTCAACAAATTGTAGTTAAGTCCTTTTACCCAGTATGCATTATCACATCTAATTCTATCATGTAGCAAAATTGATCCTTTTCCTTTAACCATACATGGTGTATCATTTCCCATTTTCACTAATCCTCCATTATAATGCTCAAGATGATCAAACTTATCTTCATCACTATTCATTGGATGTGTACATTCACTATCAATGATCCAAGTATCATTTTTACTAACTTTAGAAATAAGTGTTGTTTCTACATACCTTTCTTCCTCTTCTAAATCATCTTTCATTGCAACAAACACCACCTCAATATCATCATTAGTGTCGGTGTCAATGTCATCTTCTTTAGCAAAGTAACATGCCTTTTTTCCCTTATCTTTATGTTATCAATTATCTCTATTGTTTCTTCTACCATACTTCCCATCACCAGATCGGTATTTCTTTTTATCATCCTATTTCCTATTAGGACATCTTGCAGCAATATGGCCAACTTCTTCACAATTAAAACTAGCTAAAGGTAGCTTTCCCTTATATCTACCTTTACCATTTTGTAGTCTTTGGGTCATGAGTGTTTCAAGCTCATTAGTCTCATCATCAGTATTACTATCACTTTCATTCCTTATAATAGGCTTACTGCTAGATTTAACAATCCTAAGAGATGACATAAAAGAAGACTCAACACTCGGTACAACACTATTATCAAAATTGTTCAGGTCAAAAAATGTTACCTTCCCAAATATTATCAAGAGTAAGAGTGCTATTAGGTGCATACCTCATTTCATGAATAGAAGCTATTCTAATTGCATAGACAAGAAACAAGGTTCTCAATATCTTACTTACCACTGTATCTTCATGAATAATTCCTCTTGCTCCATGGATAGCATTGACTACCTCTTTGATTTGGTTTGTGTACTGTGTGATGTTCCCTCCTTCCTTCATTTTCATGTCATCAAATTGGCCACTCAAGATTTTGGATCTAGCTCTCATCACATTCACATCACCACCATAAACTAGAGCAATTTTATCCCACATCTACTTCATTGTAGTGCAACCCTTGACATCTTGAAATTTAGCATCAGATAGAGTAGCAATAATCTCTATCATAGTAATGTTGTGTTCACATCATTCTTTCAATTGATCAAGATTTAAAGGTCCAATCGTCAGTTGTATGTAACCATTGTCTAGTAAATGTGATGTAGAGTCTCTAATTCTAGATATGTGAAGTCTCATCCGGCTTTGCCATGTAGTAAAGTTGTCTTTGTTCAGCTTCGGTACTTCCCTCTTATACATCTTGCAATCTTTTTGATCAAGTCCTTAAAACTTTCTTTCAAGAAACCAATATGCTCTGATACCAATTGTTAGAATAACTGAGAGGGGGGGTGAATCAGTTAGATCAGTTATCCTACAATCCCAAATAAAAAGATGTACTCTCCAAAATAATTCAACCAAATTATGTAACTCAGTAATACAAAATATCAATCTATTTGTTCACTTTACCAATTACCA
Organism: Chamaecyparis obtusa; assembly: GCA_027943335.1. NCBI lineage: Eukaryota > Viridiplantae > Streptophyta > Pinopsida > Cupressales > Cupressaceae > Chamaecyparis > Chamaecyparis obtusa. Next base: position 76,490 of record BSBK01009197.1, read on the forward strand.
GTAATTATCCAAATGTGATTACAGACTAAATCAACTATGCAGTATGTAAAGTATGATAGCAAAACAATAATGAAAAACAATACATAACACAATGATTTAATGTGCAAACCCTGTTAAGGGAAAAACCACTTGGGACTGCTAATCCAAAATAATTCACTCTTCTAAAGTGAGCTCGGTGAAGAGCTAATCCTGTTAAAGGTTACAATATAGACTGTTAAGTGTGACTTGATTAGATAATTTATCACTAACCATTAAATTTTGACGAGCATTGACTATGAGGTCAACAAGATAAGACTTTACAATCAATAGAATGCCATAGGGTAGAACATAAGATGGTTAAGTCAACTTGGTTAAGAGATTTTATGAATCAATGGTTAAACTGATACAGTAATGATTTGATTCAAATACAACTCAATTGCAGATATTCAAATCTGTGCTAAGCCCATACATAATCCTGTGATCATTAATCAATTCACTTCCTTCAATATCTCAACTTACTTTCACTTGGTAAATGATTCTCTGATGCTCGGTAAAACTTTGCAGCTTGGTTCTTTAATAACCAGTTTGATCAGGCATGCATGAATATAGTCTTCACGTGAATTCTTTGCAATCTTCTTCTTTCAGAATAGTTTCAACAATGAAACTCATATCTCTTATATAGACAAGTAAACCATTTTCATATTAGCCATTAGATTTTTCTGCTTAATCTTCTTTATCCATTTTCCTCTTAAACCTTCCTAGGTAGATGTGTCCATCTCATGTTTCAATCTCATCCTTTAGATCTTCTCCAAAAATTTTCAGTCGTGGATCTCATAAAAAAATTCATCATTAACCTCAAAATCATAACAATATCTAGCTCATCATATTCAGTTGGTTGTTCTTAGCATTTAATGTTTTCATCCATACTAGGTTAATATAGAAATGTGTTGGTGATAACTAGTTAGACTAGCTCAGTTAATATTGTCACTCAATATGCATTGCACTAGCTCGGTGTATACATAAATCTTCAATTACCGATCACATTTACTTGTTCAATTTCAAATCTCTTCTTCATAATACATTAATGTAACATGCTCAAGTCAACAATATAAATCCATAGACTCATCAATAAGTTACCCAATGTTTACCTTTTCCTTATCTGTCATATCCATCTTTTCCTCAAGTAGATATCTCAATTCTTCATCTTTTCCTCCTTCAATATATGTTCAGATGTTTGTAAGTAACATGATAAGTACTGTCAAGACTAGTTGACATAAATGACAATATATTGACTGATTTAATCATCTTACATGGGTAAAAGTACAAACCCGTGTCACACTTTTATAAAGGAAAATGATGACAACATGCAATTTTTTTAACTTTAACAACATAAATGTGGCATTTGTGTTTAGAATTTGAAGATAATGTAAACTAATAAAATATGTAAAATTTGATGAAGTTTATGCTTATAATTTTTTTTAAAAAAATTAAACAAAAATTGACATAGTTTTTTAATTTTTGAAGTCCATTTTTTGTTGTTGAAATATGCTAAAAATCTAGGGTCTAGTTCCCACCAAAAAACTATATGCAAATAATCTATTTTTCCTCTGATTTCATAATATGTTTTAGATGACATGTATAGCTAGTGCATAAAAAAAAATATTGGATTTCGGTATATATTTTGTTTGTTATAACTATCCAAAGTCGGTGTTACCCAAAATCAATAGTTTTTGTTCCCACCAAATTTTCCCTTAAAAAAATATATATATTCTTGAAGAGGACTCTCTCCTCTAGTGTTAAATATAAGTTTTAAATTTTTCTAACATGATTTGTTATTTTTTTTTTTTTTGAATGAGTGTGTTCTTAAATGTTAAAATACCTACTTGAATTATTTTCAACTTATAATATATTATATGAAATCAAAACATAATAAAAATTACATTACCATAATCCTCACTCTGAGCTTTACAAAAGGGTATTTTTAGATTTTATAGAAAGTTCAATTTTGATAGAGAATTCAAGTCTAGAAATGAGAACTTCTAAGACTCACATTTTTTTTCTTATTTCGCTACCACATGGGATACCACTTAGATAGGTTCGGCCAGAACTGGTTTGGCTGGAATAGGTTTGGTCGAAACTAGTTCAGTCGGAATAGGTTTGGTCAAAATTGTGGGCGGCCAAACATGGTCCTGTGGATGAGCCACCCAACCCATTTTTGGGTTTTATATAGTTTTTCATGGAATGGTTTCAGACAGAACCATTTCAGCCGAAACAGTTTTGGTCGAAACTCCACCATCACATTGATGCCACATCGTGCCTCGTGTGTGCCACGTATGTCCGGTCAAAACTGGTCCGATCGGACCTGTATCGGTTAGAACCATTTCGACCAGAACCATTAAAAATATCCTCTAGTGCGACACATCTATGTACTTTTACCCACATATCATTTCAGTACTCGGTGATCTCTAATCATTGTTCCTTCAGTTCATTCAGGTATTCAATCAATTGTAGTTCATCATAACCCTTGCATTTTGAAGAGGAAAATATTTCTTTCTCTACTTTCCTTGGTACTGTTGCTAGGAGGGGAATTACTTATGGTGGAGATACATATTCTATGAATTGAATTTTAGATCTACTAACAATGATGGAATATGAGAGATAATAGTGATTTGAGGTGACGGAGAAGTAGGACTTCTTAAAGGTGATCATATGTGATCAATATGAATAATATATTGACTATGTTGAGTAGTAAGGATACTTTCTATATTATATACCTCATTATCAGTTTCCATTACTACCTTGGAGACATGAATGCACCCTCATTATTATATATCCTTATGACCCATGAAAGCAACTTAATAACTTCTTTAGGTAAGGAATTTTTACCCAAATTTAAAAGTAAGAAAACTTCCCGATTGTCCTAAAGATTTTTTTTTTCAATAAATGCATTTTGATTATATTTTGGAGAATCAATGATGAACCAATGTTTTTTTATAGATACCAACATTTATCTTAGAGAAAAATTATGAAGGTCAATTTTAGGATCTTCCTTATTATTAATATCCCTTGCCTCCTATGAGATCACCTAAGGAACTTCTTTAGGCATGAGATTGGAAGACAAATAAGGATTCTCATGATAATAAAACTCTTTATTATCCAAGTCTTTATTAAATTTTGTTGAATCAAGAAATAATCCACCAACTTTTGATGAGACCGACACTTTGTTAAGAGGATATTTTTATAGATTGAAAGAAGGATCTTGACAAGATTTTATTAATTTTTCTAAATAGTTATTGCAAGAAGAAGTGGAATGGATAAATGTTACCCCAATTCCCATATACATGAAAATTTGGCTAAAACCTATCCCAAGGTCTCTGTTTTTATCTTTCCAAGCATCCCTAAAAATTTCACGAAGTTGTGCCTTGTTCTTTGGCCTCTGCAAATTGTTTTATCCCCTGGTCTGCAGTTAAAATTCATAAAACTAGTCGTTATAGGCCAAAACCTTAAAAAATCCTAAGCTAGTTTCTATTTTCATGTTACTTTATTAGCCACTTAAGTTCTTAATTCTCCATGTGCACTTTTCATTCATTGGCTGGTCGCTAGTTCTCCAAGTCAGTCAGCAGATACCTTTTCCTTCTGGTGATTCAGTGAATGCCTTGTTTGCATAATACCCCAATGTTTCACAGTTAAGTCCTCAGCAGTTAGCGATTTAGTGGGCAGTCTACCTTTCCTTAGCCACATAGTTGCTTAAATTTTTAGCGGTATCGACTTGTGGGGTCCCAGTTCAATAAGATCAATGGTCATCATAAATTCACGAAGGGTCTATCAGAGGCTTGTGATCTTGTGATGACCCTAGATTTCCTTTCCCTGTAGTACTACAGTGTGTCAGTGGGTGCGATGCCACATTGTCTTATGTGGAGGCTCCTAATTGGTCAATGATGATGATTTGGAAGTTTGTTAGAGTGGGCCCAGGGAACTATGTAGCTTTTAATCCAATGATTGGCACATGATCTCATAGAGGTTTTCTAACACATGAGATTATGCGTCGACTGTCGATCTTGATTTGTTGTTAGAGCTTCACTAAGTGGGTCCTTTCTTTTTGACATTCTTGCATTCGATTGGTCACTGGGTGCACAACTAGAATTTGTCAATGGGGCTGCATCAGAATGTCTGCAGGGGTGTTAGTAGGACGAAGATCAATGGCTGGCGTATCTTCACATAGCCCTTTTCTGACACATGTGATCTTATGCCCGCCGCTCAATTTTCCAAATGTTCATCTTTCTCAGGTGGGTCCAATGCTAGGTTAGGGTGATATGTCATCTTCTTATTGGTCAAAGTAAAGGGAAAATCTATGGGACCGTGTTGCCAGGTGTGTTGATATGCTCGAATCTAATTGGTTGAGAAGTGTTGATGGAGACTACCAGGTGGACCGATGTGTTAGTGAGGTCAGGGCTTAAGGAAGATCTATGGTTGGTGCATGTTTTGAAGGAATATTTAAAGGGTATGAGATCATGCGACCACCATTAGATTGGGATCTCAGTTACAGTGGGTCCATGGTTGTCAAAGATGTTGATTTTCTCACTTCCGATTGGCTGTTGACTTCCATGATGGTTTTGACTTGTCAAAGGGGGATTGTAAGTTATTCTTTTAGTGTATCATGGTCATTCATCTACTAGGAAATATATGAGATTAGTGGTTGTGTTTTAATTTTAGACCTGCTAGCTGTTAGCATTTAAATTCAAAATTCCTGCGAAGGTTTTGCTCTTTTTGGCCATGCACGATGTCGGTTAGCTCAAGAATTGAATTCTTAGGATGCTAAAGGTTGAGGGGGTGATGGAGATGACTGTTGGCCAGCATTGGAGGGTACCATGTCATGTCAAAGGTTCTAAATGGATTGGCGCCACCCTTTTCTAGTGTTATTATTGAAAATACCGATATCTTCCACATCAGATTTGGAGCCTTCATGGCTTAATGGAGTTGTAGGTGGGTTAGTAAGTTGAGGTTTTTATGTCTGTAGGTGAACTCAGTACCGGATGGATACCCACAAAGAAAGATATGATTTGATCACCAGCGTTCTTAGAGATTTTCATAATGGGTGATCAGTACCCTAGGGTTTGGTATCATTGTTTAATTTTGTAACCCTAGTTAGGTTTTGACTCTGGCCTGTGCGTAAGAGGGGATGTATATATTATATTTTTAGAGCTTTTGAGCTTAGAGTTGGACAATTGTGAAAGAAATTCATCTTTTCTTAAGGGTCATCTATGGTGTCATTTCTACCCTCTGGCTTATACAGTTGTAAATCTTTCATTGATGGTTCAAACATTGCAGAGGTATTTTGTGACAATTCTTCATGTCCCTATGCTTCCTTGTCTGAATTATCTCTTATTTGATTAAAGTATATGATATTTTTTTTAGTGATATCTTAGGGTTCCTAGTCCCTCTTACTTTTTGTAATTATGTGTGTTATTATGTTTGATCTGATTTAGATGTTTTTGTGGGTATACTTCAGCCCCCTAGTAGTCTTGTCTCAAGCCTACACTGAATTGTAGAAGTAAATGTCTTCTTGTAGGTCATAAGTTGTGTCTTATGTTCAGGCCCTCCTATGAAACACTTATGCAAGCCTATTCAGTCAATTGTGACCCACTAAACCTAAGCCTTTCATTGATTCCATTCCTCTATACTGAGATCCAAACCCTAATTTTAGTGTATCACCTAGTAGGTAGTTTCTTTCAAGTCATTTCCCTTTCCAATAATTCCTTCTATCCCTTTCCCTCCAAAGATTTACTTTTCATGTCAAGAAGCAAACTAGGGTGATTATCCAAGAGGAACTAGCCTAGAACCTAGAGCTCTCATCTCAGTTAGCATAGGTCCCACAACCTGGAGATGATTCCCATGTTATACTAGTTTATCAAGACTATGAGAGCTTGAAACAAGGGTGCAAACTTAGCGTATAACAATTCTAGCACACCCGGTGGGACTTCAAAGAAGCTCATTGTTTGAAGATTATGTTATATATAATACACAGATTGCATAATAAAATATTTTAGAAGTTGTTTCATCGAGTATATCTGGTGACTCCACTAATTTCAAAGATCCAAGCCAACCTTGTTTAAGGTTTATGAGAAAGATTGAGACTAGAAGCTCAAAGCCCACCAAATTTTTAGAGTTGCCCTCAAAAAGAAGTTAAAAAGGCAAGTCAACTCAAAGAACATCCCATGCAAGGAGAGTTTAGTCTACACCTCCCAATACTGTAGAAAGGAGGCCTTTTCCCTTTCATTCTAGAAGAAGAGGTAGATCTCTAACCAGAGATCTAGAAGAAGATTCAAATCCAGTAGCAAATACAACTCATATAGCTGTTAATCTTCAGATTCCAACTCCTACAATGGCTAGGTAGTTTTCCTTTGCACCTTTCAACCAAGGGAGTCCATTGGCTTTTTCCCAACATCATGATGTGCCCTTGGTGGGACTAAAAGGTATACCTAATTTCACTGGTGAAGGGAAGACAACTGCTTTTGAACACATAAGAGATGTGACCACCATCTGTAGCATACGCAACATAACTCAAGAGGATGTGGCCACAAAATTATTAGCAGCCTCTCTAAAAGGTAAGGCTCTTGATTGGTTTAGAACTCTAAATGTTGGTTCTATTACTTCATGGGATGAGTTAGGGGATGCATTAAGTAAGCATTTTGAGGATAAATTAGATAACTTGTCTCTGGTAGAATAGTTAACAAACATTAAGAGAGACCCTCAAGAGCAAATGATAGATTACAATAGTAGATTCCTCAAAACATGGAATAGGATTCTAGTCTCTGTGAGACCATCAGCTAACCATGCTTTCCTTTAGTACTTGCAAAGTCTAAATGGTCAAATATCTGTCATGATCTAGTCCATGGGTGGTACTTCTTTACCCCAAGCCTTTCACATAGCTGTCAAGGCTAAAAATTGTTTGATTCGAGTAGGCATGATTGCTAGAAGGCCTCCAATGCCCATATTTCATAGCCTTCAACCCATTGCACCTGCAGAAGTACCCCCATTTACCCCTATTCCCACCATATTAGCACCTTAGGCTAGTACCAATGGTCAAGAACTAATAGCTAGTTTCTCTCAAGAGCTACAAGAAATAAAGAATAGCCAATAGAGCAGTCAGCAAGAAATGACAAATTTTCTATAGACCTTAACTAAAGAGGTCATAAATTTGAAGAAACAAGGTCAAGGAATCAGACCACCATTTCAGTCACAAGGCCAAGGTCCTAATCAATGATATCAAAATCAGGGATAGCCTTATCAAGAAAATAGGCCACCATACCAAAGAGGGTATCAAGGATAAAGACAAAGTTTTACTTAGAGACCATTCAAACCATATAACCTTGCACCTCTAAATTCTACAAATCCAGTGAGGGATATGTTTCCCAGTCAAAATAATATGGCTATGGATAATGAATGGTGTTTTCCTTGTAATCAGCCTCATAATCAGGTTCCATGTTCAAATGGATGGATGCATCAAGTTCTAATGGTTCAAAATGCCTCACAAGCTCAATCAGAGGCTTCATCTAGTGGATCAGTGCCTCAACAAGAATCACAAGAAAAAGAGACTGCTCTCTTTAATTAGGAGCAACCAGACTTCAATGGGGTCAATGATGAAGTTGCTTTTGTTGCCTATACAAGAGAAAAAAGAAGAGCTCAAGACATGGAAAGAGTACATTCCAATGCCAAAGCCACTACATCCATAGAGCTAGTACCACAAGTTACTCCCATCACACTTAAGGAGGTCTCTGTCATCACAAGCAAAGAAGGCTAACATTCCAAAGAAGTGGAGCCCATTATAGTGAAAGCACAACAAAGAGTACACACTGTGGTACCTTTTAATGTTGTAGATAACATGAAGAAGGTGAATGTCACCATGTCTATGTGGGACTCTCTGGCTCTTCTAGGATAGCCTGAAATTTTGAAGAAGGCCATGACACAAGTGACAACTCCTCAACCTACAAAAGAAGCTGCAAAGGTGTTGGTTAACACTGATCAAGAAAAGGAGGCTCCAAGTAGCAACTCCAAAGGCAATGCCACACAAGGTAGGAATTCAAAGCCACCTCTGTTTTATGTATCTTTAATCATTGGAAAATCTTTAGTGCATAATTGTATGGTAGATAGTGGAGCTACTAGCACTGTAATGCCCAAGAAAGTAGCTGACTAATGAGGACTGAAATATGAACCCTTGCAAAAGAGGGTCACACAACTTGATGGATCCTTAGTCAATACTATAGGTGTGCCCAAGGACACTAGTCTAATCCTACATGCTAGTCCTAATTTTTCCATCCTCCTTGATATATACATCATAGATCACCCTGCATTATTTGCTATATGTCTTTCAAGGGAATTTACAGCCAAGATAGGAGGCTACCTATCTTCTGACTAGTCTCACATGTTATTTCATACAAGGTATGGGACCAAGGTTACCATTAAGTTAGAACCATTAGCAGCACACCATATAGAGCCATATGTATCCAATACCATCAATGTAAACTGCCCTATATTTGATGATAGTGACTTCCAAACCATTAGTGAAGCAAGCATAAAGATAGGAAGTATCCCTAATATTTTACTAGATGAAAGAGCTTTAGAGGCCCAAGGAAGTCTTGTTTGCAATTTTGGTTTGGGAAGTTATTTGATACAAGAAAGTGGAGCTATAGAACCAAGCCTCCTCAAAGAAGACACTGATTCAAACGATCAGAGCAATTAGGTTTGGGAACTATTTTTTGATGGAGCTAGAAGTAGACATCATTCTAGTGGTGGTGCTATGTTAGTGTCCCCAAAAGGAGAAAGGTATTACATTGCCTTTAGATTTAGTTTCTCCTGCACTAGCACCACTACAAAGTATGAAAGTCTAGTCAATGGACTAGAGTGGGCTAGAAAAAGAGGGCTTAAGGCCTTAAAAGTTTATGGTGATAGTGAATTAGTTTTCAGCCAAGTAAGAGGGATAAGTGCAACCAAAAATGACACCTTGAAAGCATACAAACATAGATTTTGGGATGCAATTGAAGACTTTTGTGCTTTCAATATTGTTTCTATCCCTAGGAAGCTCAATCAAAGTGCATATAGGTTAGTTGTTGTTGGATCTCAGTATGATATTCTGAATAGTGTTTCAAAAGAAATAGATCAACATCATATCAAAGTGATTGTCAAACCTTCTATTCCTAATAATGATGTCAATCAGCAAGTGTTTGACAATGATGAACAAATTTAGCATTTCTTGTTTGAAGAAGACATTTTTCCAAAGTAAAATCAAGATAGGCTATCACAAAACTATGGTGATCAAATGATACAACTTAAGTCTAATAAGATGCCTAGAGCTATTGTTACCTTAGAGACTATCTTCAACAAGGATGATGAAGTTAAGAGAAGCAAAGCTAGCCTGGTAGTCCAACAAGAAGATTGTGTTGAATTAGAGTTGGAACCAGGTAAGAGCTTACAATTTGGAAAAGTGAACACTGAATTGGAGAAGCAAGCTTACACATAGTTATTCAAAGAATTAAGTGATGTTTTTGCATGGCAATATGAAGACCTCAAAGGTTTTGATCCAGCCCTTTCTCAACACACTACTGAATTAGAACCGAATGCCAAACTAGTAAGGGAAAAACAAAGGCCTGTTAATCCCAAGCTTGAGCTACTTATGCATAAAGAAGTACTCAAATTGATAGAAAGTGGTATCATCTACCCCATCAAGCATACTAGTTGGGTTTCCAACCTTGTTCCTATCAGGAAGAAGAATGGGGAGTTGAGGTTATGTGTTGACTTCAGGGATCTTAACAGGGCTTCCCTAAAAGACTGCCATCCATTACCCTCTATGGAGAAAATCTTACAATGTGTCTCTGGATCCGAGAGATTTTCATTATTGGATGGCTATTTAGGATACAATCAGGTCTTAGTGAATGAAGAGGATCAATACAAGACTGCATTTACAACCAAGTGGGGAACCATGGCTTATCAAAAGATGCCCTTTGGTTTATTAAATACAGGTGCTACATTTCAAAAGGCAATGGATATGGCCTTTAAAAGCCTAATGTACAAGTTTGTACTGGTATACTTGGATGACATAACTATCTATTCAAAGCATGCAGTAGATCACATCAAACATTTGAGGAAGATCTTTGAAAGGTGTAGAGAATTTGGGATATCTCTTAATCCCAAGAAATGTTTGTTCGCAGTTCATGAAGGAAAATTGTTGGGATATGTAGTATCCAAAGAAGGGATCATAGTAGATCCAAAGAGAATTGTAGCTATCCTAGAGCTACCATTGCCACATCATAAGAAAAGTCTCCAATCTTTCATAGAAAAGATTAACTTTGTTAGGAGGTTCTTGCCTAACACTATAGGTTTACTAAAGCCTTTGACAACCATGTTAAAGAAGAGTTCATCTTTTAGTTGGACCAAAGAAGGGAGAGTCAATTTCCAAGCTATCAAATTTGCCTTAATAGAAGCCCCTGCTCTCCTAAACCCAAATTTTAGTAAGGATTTTATCCTTAATGCTTATGGTGTTCATGATGCTATGTTTGAAATGTTGACCCAAGAGAATTTAGATGGATTGGAGTAGCCTATTGCTTTCTTTAGCAAAGGTTTAGAAAAGTATGAACATAGATACTCTTTTCTAGAGAAACATGTGCTTGTTGTGGTGAAGAGCCTTAAAAATTTTAGATATTTGTTGACCCATAGCAAGGTACACTTGAAAGTTACTCATCCAAGTGTCAAAGAATTTTTTCTTTCCAAGGACCTAAATGAGAAAAGAGTTGGTTGGATCACCAAGGTGATGGAAAATGCCATAGATATTCAAACTACCAAGCTAGTTAGAGGAAGAGGTCTTTGTGAACATTTGGCAAGGGATGAAAGTTCAAAGAAATAAGAGTAGATGGATGCATTTCTGGTGGTGCATTGTACAGAAGAAAAAGCCAAGGAAACTAGTTGGTTGCCTAATATGATCAATTACTTGAAGACAGGACAATGTCCTGCAGGCCTAGATTTAGCAAAAAGTAGGTATTATAGATTGTAATCTATTCCTTTTGTGCTGATAGATGAGGTTCTTTTTAGAAAGGATCATAGTGGTGTCCTTTTAAGATGCATAGATTCAAAAAAGATAGCTGATGTCCTATTTGAGTTTCATGATGGACCTTCTAGAGGTCTCTTTTCTCCTAGGACTACTGCTTTTAAAATCATGAGGGCTGGATACTATTGGCCATCTATCTTTAAGGATAGTCATGAGCATGTGAGAAAATGCATCAAGTGTGCCATGTTTGCAAGAAAAGAGAGGCTTGTAGCCTTGCCCCTACAACCAATCAAAATAGAGCAACCTTTCATGAAGTGGGGTATAGACTTCATTGGCATGATCAATCCTCCATCTAGTGCAGGACATAAATGGATAATTACCGCAATAGATTAATTCACTAGGTGGACAAAGGAAATTGCTTTAAAAGAAGCAAATGAGAATGTTGTATTAAGTTTTTATGATGACATAATTCATAGGTTTGGCACTCCAGATTCCATAATTTTAGATAATGCATTGGCATTCACAGGCCTTAAAGTCTCAATATGGGTAGTCAAGAATGGCATTTATCTAAATACTAGTTCAAATTATTACCCTCAAGGCAATGGCTTAGCTGAATCAACAAATAAGAATTTGATTAGGATAATCAAGAAGACTCTGCAAGATAACCAGAGGGATTGGCATACTAAGCTCAGGTCTGCCTTGTGGTTAGACATAATTACCCCAAAGATGATCATTGGTAATTCTCCTTATGTGCTAGTGTATGGAAGAGAGGCTAAGTTGTCCATTTCAACTCAATTACTAGCTCTGGACTTGGCCACTCAATATGCTCTATTTGAAGAGGGGGATCCCTTGTAGATCAGATATGCTTAGTTGATGGAATTGGAAGAGATCAGAGATAAATCAATGCAGTGCTGCAATGTGTTCGTGGGTCTGATGCCATGTCATCCTATGTGGAGGCTCTTGATTGGTCGATGATGATGATTTGGAAGTTCGTCAGAGCAGGCCCAGGGGACTTTATAGCTTTTAATCCAATGATTGGTGCATGATCTCATAGACATTTTCTGAAACATGAGATTATGCGGTGACCGTTGATCTTGATTTGTTGTTAGAGCTTCATTAGGTGGGTCCTTTCTTTCTGACATGCTCACATTCGATTGGTCACTAGGCACACAGCTAGAGTTTGTTAGTGGGGCCATGTCAAAATGTCTACAGGGTGTCAGTAGGATGAAGATCAATGGCTCGCGTATCTTCATATAGCCCTTTTCTAACACATGCGATCTTACACCCGCCGCTCGATTTGCCAAATGTTCTAATTTTTCAAGTGGGTCCAATGCCAGGTCAGGGTGATATGCCATCTTCTTATTGGTTGAAGTAAAGGGACAATTTGTGGGACCGTGTTGCCAGGTGTGCTGATGTGCTCGAATATAAGTGGTTGCCAAGTGCTGATGAAGACTTCTAGGTGGACCGATGTCTCAGTGAGGTCACAGCTTAGGGAAGATCCATGACTGACACATGTTCTAAAGGAATATTCAAAGGGTATGAGATCATGTGCCAGCAGTTAGATTGGGATCTCAATTGTAGTGGGTCTGTGGTTGTCAGAGATGCTGATTTCCTCACTTTCAATTGGTTGTTGACTTCCACGATGGTTTTGACATGTCAGACAGGGATTGTAAGTTATTTTTTGAGTGTATCATGGTTGTTCATCTACCAAGAAATACATGAGATTGGAGGTTGTGTTTTAATTTTAGACCTACTACCCATTAGTAAGAGGGGATGTATCTATTGTATTTTTAGAGCTTTTGAGCTCAGAGTTGGACAATTGTAAAAGAAATTCATCTTTTCTTAAGGGTCATCTATGGTGTCATTTCTATCCTCTATCTTATATAGTTGTAAATCTTTCATTGATGATTCAAACATTGCAGAGGTATTTTGTGACAATTCTTCATGTCCCTATGCTTCCTTGTCTAAATTATCTCTTATTGGATTAAAGTATATGATTTTTTTAAAGTGATATCTTAGGGTTCCTGATCCCTCTTACTTTCTATAATTGTGTGTGTGTTATTGTGTTTGATCTAATTTAGATGTTTTTATGGGTATACTTCATCCCCCTAACAGTCTTGTCTCAATCCTACACCGATTTGCAAAAGTGAATGTCTGCTTGCAGGTCATAAGTTGTGTCTTATGTTCAGGCCCTCCTATGAAACACTTATGCAAGCCTATTCAATGAGTTATGACCCACTAGACCTAATCCTTTCATTGATTCCATTCCTCTATACTGAGATCCAAACCCTAATTTTGGTGTATCACCTCGTAGGTAGTTTTCTTTCAAGTCATTTCCCTTTCCAAGCATTCCTTCTATCCCCTTCCCTCCAAAGATTTACTTTTCATGTCAAGAAGTAGATTAGGGTGATTATCCAAGAGGAACCAGCATAGAACCTAGAGGTCTCATCTTAGTTAACATAGGTCCCACAACCTGGAGATGATTCCCATGTTATAGTAGGTTATCAAGACTATGAGAGCTTGAAACAAGGGTGCAAACATAGCGTATAACAATAATAATAGACTCCTTAAATTGTACACATGTGAGGGAATCAATGAGAATATATTATTTCTAGTCCCCATATTGAGGTTTGATAGTAAGAGACAAGGGAAAAAAAATTTTAACATCAAGTAAAATAAAAAGGAACATCCATTTGGGAATTATAAAAGAGGTTTGATCATGACACAAAAAAAATTACCTTTTGGTTACCCAGTGTCTCTTCCAAATCAAGCTAACAATATTCTAATGATAAATAAGGGATGTGAACCTAAAAGGAACATATTTGACATTTTACAAATAAGGATTAAAATTATTAAAAAAACCTAACTTGAGTGTAAATTCCTGAACCCTTCATAAAATAGCATTTATATTTGTCTGCTAAATCCAAACACATTTAATTTGATAAAACCACTCAAATATACCCATTTCTATTATCAGTATTCAAAACTTCATTAACACCACTCCAATTTGATTTAACCTAGGAGGAGAATTCAGATTAAGAAGGGGTGAAAATTAAAAACTTAGCTATCAAAGCCCCATTGCACAATTCTAAGATCTTTTCACGAATTTTTCCTTTAGAAAATGTTACGATTCTTTATTGGCCCTTCTTTGCATTTGTAGGTTGTCACCTCAAGGTTGAAATTTTCACCCATATAAATAACCTATTTGGATTAGTTGTTTTCTTCTTCTTTTTTGGTACTTGTTGACATCCATAACAATTACTATAAGATCTATTTTGCCCATTTTTTCTTGAAATCCTTGATATTTATGGTCTTCCTTCTTAAAACTGCGGCACATTTTGGAAAACTAACTTTTAGATTGAAGGGAAATTGAAGAACACTTTCCCTTCGTACTCACCTCCATTTTCTAATCAAAGAACCTTTATATTCCTTCCCATTGTGTTCTCCATGCAAGAGTCTTGAACTATTGGAAGCAAATGAAAACCTCATCCTTCATCTTCAAGAAGTATATCCAGGTCTTCCTAGAAAAATCATCAATAAAAGTATCAAAGTACTCATAACCTCTGAGAAACTTCATTGATATTGGTCCACACATATATGAATGTAATAGATGAAGAACACCCTTAGATCTAGTGTCACTCCTTACATAAGTTGTTTCTGAAAACTTCCCCAACACACATCCCTAACATACATCATCATGTTATGTGCTCACATTTGGAACACCTATCACTATCTCATGAGGCAATTTAAGTTCTTGATGATGTATATGGCCCATCCTCCTATTTCATAGATCTCCTCGATCTCTAGGATTAGTTTCTCTCATCAGAGTCTAAGAGGAGTATCAAACTACAACCTATAAATCTGACCACTCCTAGCTCTAATAAATGGGTGATTTCCAATCCTTATGCCTGATCAACACATGTGCCCCTCTAAAGAGTACATTATACCCTTTATCCCAAAGGACAAATATGGAAATTAAATTCATACCTAGGGCTGGAACATGCAACACATCATGAAGAGGAATCACCTTTACATTCTCCCTCTAAAACTGAACAATCCATTTCCCAAATGAGTTGAGTTTGGACATGTTCCCTATAAAAATCTAGATTCTAGTGTCCTCCTTATAACTAGAGAAGTACTCTCTAACTCCTGTAGTATGAAATGACACCCCACTATCTATATACCAAACATTGTGTGAAGTTGAGCTAACCATACAATATATGAGTGCAAAATAATCATCCATTCTACTAGAAAGCTCATCTGGACTTGTTGAATCTTCCACCTACTTCTTTCCTTTCTTTTCATTCTTCTTTTCTGGGAAATCACTGAGATAGTTGCCAAACTCATGATAACCAAAGCACTTGATCTTAGATAAGTCCTTTTTCTTCTTCTCACTTTGTGGATTTGATCCTTTACTAGACCCCTTCTTCGCTTTCCCTTTTCTAGATAAGGCAACATTCTCTTGTTCTACCTTAATTTTTTGTCTCTTATTGTTGGCTCTATTGACAAGACTTAGTCTAAGCTCCTCCTAGGTGAAATCATTCCATATTCAATCCCAACTCGATAAGGTGTCTCATCCATTAATGACTTGCACAAAGACATCCCACTACTTAGTAAACCCATTTAGCTCTATCCTTACTAGCTCATCATCATTTGTCTTATCTCCAAAAGCTGCTAATGCATCCTTGACAAGTCTAAGCCTCATGAGGTAGCTTGTAACATCTTCTCACTTGATCATCGAGGCATTCCTCAATATTTTCTAGAAAATCATCTTTTGAGTAGTGATAGCATTCTTGTACAAACTTAGATTGGCATCCCACATCTTCTTCATTGTATCTAACTTAGTGATATGAAAAACTATATGTTCCTTGACACTATTAAGGATTGGCCTCTTCACCTTGGCATCAACCTTATTTTAATGTAAGAGACAAGCCTTGAGTCTATAGGTATAGCTACAACACTGGTTACATATTCCTTGATACCATTGTCTTCGGCAATAAAAAGGAAAGGAAATGGCCTTTTATAGTCCATGAAACCAACCATATGTTTTTGGGTTTACATATGGTGACAGTGATATGGGACTACATTATACTCCTTGTGGGAGGCACCTAACTACACTACAAATGGGGTGTGTACATACCATACCCCCTTGTGGGATTTTAACTTGTGACCTCTCTTTCAAGAGTACAAGTTCTCCACCACTAGGCCAACTCAGGTTGTACACACAAATTTGATGTTCCATCTAATTTGTCCAAATCTCTAAAACCAGCTAAGACCATCTCAAATGATAGAGGAAATAATAATTTGAAAGAGGTCAAAATAGGTTTTATAAACCCTTGATTTTCTTTTGCCTATGGTAAACTTTTTCTATCCTCAAATTATCTTGATGCCATGTAAAAATTCTATTACAGCTATTGATTATTCATCTCCTATCTTATTAAGATTATTTAACTACCAAAACATAATTTACAAAAAATATTAAAAAATAACAGAACTGTAACTTCACAAATAAAAATACAAAAGAAACATGTAACACAATATTTTTGGACAATTTATTTCTAGAAAAACCTCGAAGGAAAAATCAATACTGCAGATAAGGAACTTATATTAATCTTCAACAAATTAAGAGAAACAAAAACTTCTTGCCTCTTGCTAGCTGAGCTCTGAAAATTTCTCTTGCTGACATCCCACAACTTCTATCTCCAACACTATTACTGTGCCATTTCTATCACTGCAATAGTATTTTCTAACACTATAAATTCATTTGCTAACCCTGCAAATGCTTCTCAAACTTGTGTTCTCCAAATGCCCAATGATCCCCTTTTATACTACCCTTGTTGGGAAACCAAAGACCAAGGTTTAATTATAATGAAAGGATGAGATAAATAACAACTTAACAACAACAAAAAAATTAGTTGCAAGGTGTCCCTAAAGGAGTCAAATATTAAATAATAATTGTCCCCATTCCTAACAAAAAATAATTATTATCTAATTCTTGGGTATGGATGAACTACTATCCAAGATACCCCAACTAATAGGAACCAACTAGAAAATGACATGTAGGGAAGCATAAAAGAACAAAGAACACAACCCTCTTTATAAAACAAGAGTTGTAGCGCAACATAATTCCTGCAAATTACTAGCAGGGCGGTTTTGGAAGATAGCTGGGAGGAAGGAGGGTCAAAGTGTAAAACAAAAGGAATGATTAAATTTATGTTTTGTAAAATTTGGAAAGCTTCTTAAATCTTAGAGGAAACCATATTTAATCATTTTTATGTACTTCAATGAATAATAGCTATCTAAAGTATTGAATAATAAGATAATAAGACAATCATAGTTCTTTTTATAGAAGAGGTGTGAACCACTTCATCTGTGCTTATATTCAATAAGAAAACCTTTTTCTTTGCATGTTATGAGAGTATCAACAAAGTCCTAGGAGCCTACAAATATTCTATACTCTGCCATAACATCTCTAGATAGTACGAACATATATCCTATCATGAAACCTATTCTTGATCCTTAGTATGAACATATATCAAACTAATAAAGGAAATGGATAACTATTACTCCAATTCCCATATACATGCAAATTTGGCTAAAACCTATCCCAAGGTCTCTATTATTATCTTGCCAAGCATCCCTAAAAATTTCACGAAGTTGTGGCTTGATCTCTGGCCTCCGCAAATTGTTTTATCCCCTGGTCTGCAGTTAAAATTCATAAAACTAGCCGTTATAGGTCAAAACCCTAAAAAACCTAAGCTAGTTTCTATTTTCATGTTACTTTATCAGCCACTTAAGTTCTTAATTCTCCATGTGCACTTTTCATTCATTGGCTGGTCGCTAGTTCTACAAGTCAGTCGGCAAATACCTTTTCCTTCCAGCGATTCAACAAATGCCTTGTTCGCATAATACCCCAATGTTTCATGGTTAAGTCCTTAGTGGTTAGTGATTCAACCGGTGGTCTACCTTTCCTTAGTCATGTAGTCTCTTAAATGTTTGGCGGTATCAACTTGTGGGGTCCCAGTTCAACAAGATTGACGGTCGTTGTAAGTTCGCTAAGGGTCTATCAGAGGCTTGCAATCTTGCGATGACCATAGATTTCCTTTCCTTGCAGCGCTGTAGTGTGTCAGTGGGTCCAATGCCATGTCATTTTATGTGGAGCCTCCTGATTGGTCCATGATGATGATGTGGAAGTTCATCAGAGTGGGCCTAGGGGACTGTGTAGCTTTTAATCCAACGATTGGCGCATGATCTCATAGAGGTTTTCTGACACATGAGATTATGCGCCGACTGTTGAACTTGATTTGTTCTCAAAGCTTCGTTAGTCAGTCCTTTCTTTCTAACATGCTCATATTTGATTGGTCACTAGGTGGACAGATAGAATTTGTCAGTGGGGCCACGTCAGAATGTCTACAGGGGTGTCAGTAAGATGAAGATCAATAGCTGGCGTATCTTCGCATAACCCTTTTCTGACACATGCGATCTTACGCCCACCACTCAATTTACCAAATGTTCAGCTTTGTCAAGTGGGTCCAATGCTAGGTTAGGGTGATATGCCCTCTTCTTATTGGTTGAAGTAAAGGGAAAATCTATAGGACCATGTTGCTAGGTGTGTTGATGTGCTCGAATATAATTGGTTGCCAAGTGCTAATGAAGACTTCCAGGTGGACCGATGTGTCAGTGAGGTCATGGCTTAACGAGGATCTATAGCCAATGCATGTTCTCAAGGAATATTTGAAGGGTATGAGTTCATGGGCCTGCCGTTAGATTGGGATCTCAGTTGCAGTGGGTTCGTGGTTGTCAGAGATGTTGATTTGCTCGCTTATGATTGGTTGTTGACTTCCACGATGGTTTTGACTTGTCAGAGGGGGATTGTAAGTTATTTTTTTAGCGTATCATGGCTATTAGTCTACTGGGAAATCCATGAGATCAACGGTTATGTTTTAATTTCAGAATTGCTAGCCGTTAGGATTTAAATTCAAAATTCCTGCGAAGGTTTTGCTAAGGTTTTGCTCTTTTCAGCCATGCACGACGTCGGTTAGCTCAAGAATTGAATTCTCAAGATGGTGATGGTTGAGGGGGTGACGGAGATGACTATTGGCCAGTGTTGCAGGGTACCATGTCATATCAAAGGTGCTAAATGGATTGGCACCACCTTTTTCCAGTGTTATTATTGAAAATATAGATATCTTCCAGATCAGATTTGGAGCCTTCATGGCTTAGTGGAGTTGCAGGTGGGTTGGTAAGTTGAGGTTGTTGTGTCTGCATGTGACATTATTACTAGGTGGATACCCGCAAAGAAAGATATGATTTGATAATTGGTGTTCTCAGAGATTTTCATAATGGGTGATCAGTACCCTAGGGTTTGGTATCATTGTTTAATTTTGTAACCCTACTTAGGTTTTGACTCTAGCCTGCGTGCAAGAGGGGATGTATATATTGTATTTTTAGAGCTTTTGAGCTCAGAGTTCAACAATTGTAAAATAAATTCATCTTTTCTTAAGGTTCATAAGTGGTGTCATTTCTACCCTTTGGCTTATACAGTTGTAAATCTTTCATTGATGATTCAAACATTGCAGAGGTATTTTGTGACAATTCTTCATGTCCCTATTCTTCCTTGTCTGAATTATCTCTTATTGGATTAAAGTATATGATTTTTTTTTAGTGATATCTTAGGGTTCCTGATCCCTCTTACTTTCTATAATTGTGTGTGTTATTATGTTTGATCTGATTTAGATGTTTTTGTGGGTATACTTCAGCCCCCTAATAGTCTTGTCTCAATCCTACATCGAGTTGCAGAAGTGAATGTCTACTTGTAGGTCATAAGTTGTGTCTTATGTTCAAGCCCTCCTATGAAACACTTATGCAAGCCTATTCAGTCACTTGTGACCCACTAGACCTAATCCTTTCATTGATTCCATTTCTCTATACTGAGATCCAAACCCTAATTTCGGTGTATCACCTAGTAGGTAGTTTTCTTTCAAGTCATTTCCCTTTCCAAGCATTCCTTCTGTCCCTTTCCCTCCAAAGATTTACTTTTCATGTCAAGAATAAAATTAGGGTGATTATCCAAGAGGAACCAGCCTAGAACCTAGAGGTCTCATCTCAGTTAGCATAGGTCCCACAACCTAGAGATGATTCCCATGTTATAGTAGGTTATCAAGAGTACGAGAGCTTGAAACAAGGGTGCAAACTTAGTGTATAACAATTCTGGCACGCCTGTTGGGACTAGCAAAGAAGTTCATTGTTTGAAGATTATGTTATCTCTGATATATAGAATGCATAATATAGGCTTTTAGAATTTGTTTCATCAAGTATATCTCGTGACTCCACTGATTTCAAAGATCCAGGCCAACCTTGTTTAAGGTTTATGAGAAAGATTGAGACTAGAAGCTCAAAGCCCACCAAATTTTTAGAGTTTCCCTCAAAAAGAAGTTACAAAGGTAGTGTTAGTACCCTAAAAAAAATTTCATGGCCCTAGCATGTTTCTTCTGGTCCTTGCAGTCATTTTTGTGTCTCTGGCATAAACCCTTAGTGCAAAAATTCAAAAACTAGTCGTTGGTGTGAAAAGCCCTAATTTTCCCTTGCCCTATTTTATTTTCATGTTACCTTTTCGTGGTTCACTTAAAACCTTATATTTTGCATGTGTCATTTAAAATGACCAACTTTACAATGTTCATTGCTAGGTTTCATGTGTTGGCGGGTCTCCTTTAATATTTCCTAAGTCACAGGTTAATCTTTCCTAAGTTCCCAGTGCCTAGTTGTTTTAAATTTTCCTAAGTCCTGAGCTTTAATTTTTCCTATGTTTCAACCTTAGTGTTTTCTGGGCCCGGTCTTTTGACAACATTTCCATCTGATGGTCAGCATAAGTTCTCATAGATTGTGTTAAATGCTTGAGATCTTATGCCGATCATTGATTTTTCCTGATGACGTAGTGTTTCTTTTCAAGTGGGTCCACTGCCATGTTAGCATAGTTGGCATTCTCTCATTGGTCAGTGTATTGCTGAGAGGGATCCTATCAGTGGGGCCTATAGTTAAGGCTTTTCAATTGATAGTCGATGCATGATCTTAAGGAATATTCTTCCCCTTGGGGATCATGCGCCATTCATTGATTTTGAATCCAACTCAGCATGTGTTAGTGGGACTTGATTTTCTGATGGGTCAAAGGGTCCTGACATCCATAATCCATCCAACGATAGGTGTAAGTTCTCATGGAATCTGTCAGAGGCTTGAGATCTTACGCTAGCCGTTGATCTCATTTGTCTCAAACATATCTTTAGCGGAGGTCCTGGTGTCAAATGGAGCTGATTTGGAGGTTTTTTATTGGTTCATGTAGTATGAGGTGGAATCCTATCAGTGGGACCTGGTTTTCAGATGTGTTAGTGGGTCATCATCCTGTCAAAGAATCGATGGATGGTGTATAATCTTATGGGTTTTGTTAGGGGCTTAAGATCTTGTGATGGCCATTGATTTTGTTTCCTATCAGAGGGTTGTCAGAGATGGGAGGAGATTCTCGATCTAACGGTGGGAAAGAAATCTAATAGAATCTTGGAAGTCTTTGCAAACTTCAGACGACCATCGATTCTCTTGTAAGCGGGCCCAAGTTTTGGTCTAAAGGTATAGCAGTCCTGACAAAATGTTTAGCAGCCTGATAAATTTTCAAAGGGTTCACTCATTTGCATGATAAAATGGTGATGTTCTAAAGGTCTTGGTGTTTCAGCGAACAAGGTTGTGTAATCACTAAATCATTTGGCATAAGTAAAAAGTGTTCTGTGAACTGGCGTAAACCTTTGTCCCCAGTTCGCTAAATTTGACTGGGGCCCTTTTAAGAGATAAGTCATAAAGACCGTGAAAAGAAAGCTCAGATGGTCATGACTTAAAGTTGATGGAGATTTAAATTTTGACCATCGATTTGCTACAAGCACCATAAAGTAGCTGTTGTTATTCAAGTTTGAATTTGTAGCGGGTTTTTAGTGACAAGAAGTACCAAGATTTATGGTTTTAATAGCTGATTTTGATTGGTTTAGTGGTGCTTACTATTGCAGTGTGGTCCAGGGTGTTCTTTGATCATCTTTAGGGTTTGTACTGTGTGGTTTTGTCCTTGAGGTGTGTTGTAGGGTTGACATTTTGAGTGTTTTTGTGATTCTCAGTACCTTCATAGAGAATTTTTCATGATTGAGGATCATTCTAGGATTTCCTTTCTCCTGGTTGTCTAGGTTTCCACCCCTGTAATAACTTTATGACCATTTCCAGTTGGTTGGGTGGTTGAAACCCTAACCCTAGTAATCCATAGCTTGTTGCATTCTCTTTGAGAATTTCATGATGACTAGGGAGTATAAGTTGCAAAAATTTTGATTTTGTAGGGGTTCCAAAACTTTCTTTGGTCCCAAGCTAGTTGTCCATGGTGTTTTACTGATAGAGGAGCTAGATTTTGTATCTTTTCCTATCCTTGTATTGTTCTGATTGTGTATTGATTTTGAATATATTAATGAAAATACTATTGAGTTCCAATCTTGCATTTGTGTATGTCTTCTTGTTTTGGTTCTAAGCTCATATATGTTAATGTCACAAAGTGTGTTAGCATATGGTAAAAAAAGAGTATTGTGAAGTCATCTCTGAGTTCCTAACAAAGTTAGGATTAAAGTCTTTTAGGTGGGTTCGATGAGTTTGCAACCAAGCAGGAATCTGATTTCCTTATGTCTGAGGGAGAGGGGTAATAGGAAAAGCACTTATCATATATTCAATTGTGTTTGAATTAAGGTATTTAGTTGATGTATGTAATTGGGTGACTCTTTGCCCTAGGTTAAGGTGCTGGTCCATCCTTTGGAGGCATTTCATTATTGTCAACCATACACACAAACATTCAAATGATAAAATCTTAAAGCAGTTAGTAAAGAGTATATAGTAGTATAGCATTTAGTGATTCCTTTTCAGAAGTGAATCAAGGGTACACCCACCTAAGCATTGAAACTCAAAGTGTAGGAGGATCTTTGTTGATCCTTGTTAGTTGGCCCTCTTCCTTGTGGACTTTGGATTGGTGATAGAGTTAAAGTTTTATTAAAAATTATCCATCAAAGTATAAATTTGCAAGTTAAAGATCAAAGGGAATAATCCACAACCAACAAAATGGTGACTCTGCTAGGGAGGCCATTGGAAAGAGTCAGATGTAAAAACAAATAATTTGCTGAAATTTTCTCACTAAGTGTTGAGTGGCGGCTCTAAAGACTCTGTTTGATCAGTGCAGTTCCTGATAGATGGTGTGATATCCTGGTGTAGTTTTGGTTGATTGGAAGAGGTACAAAGAAAAGAAAAATTTTCCTCTTCAAGGAGGTGGTGACTCTACACAACAAAGAATCTGATGGAGCAGCAAGCTGAGCTCTAGATCTACCTTGCCTTCTAGTCAACAAAGTATTGTGCTACAAAAATCTTAGGTATTTTTCTAAATAAAAAAAGATTTGAAATGTCTCCTTATTAAGTGATCAAGCACTAAGAAAAGGACAAGGTGTGAGTAGAGGTTTGCATACTTCAAGTTTTCAATTGTATTTTCACAAAATTTTATGGAAGTTGTGCATTAAGTTGTAATGGGTAAGCATGATGAGGAGCTTGCATTATTAGACCAAGGCATCCAGAGGGATTGCATAAGATTGGTGAGATTAAAAGTGGGAAGTAGGAGGGATCTATCAATACCTTTGTTCTATAAGAAGTTTTGTGAAGCATATGATGAGCTTCCGGGGGTATTGAGTTTCCAGAAGTTGTGTTCATTGGTTTGTTTTTGGAGCTCTATTTTCCTAAATCAACCCATTGGCGAGCCTCCTTGTATAAGAGTATTATGTGCATATTAGGGATTGGATACTTAATGATGTTGATCTTGAACTTGAAGATGCATTCAGGGTTGTGCCTGGTAATACTGTTATTGAGAATGATGGAACCTATGAAGGAGATGTGTCAAGTGATGACACTCTTTCTTGTAATCATGAGAGTGGTGCTCTTTCTCAATATGGGGCAGAAGATTTGTGCAGTCAGTCAGATGAATAAAAGGACTGGATGATTGAAGATGTTGTTGATGATTGTTTATCAGAGGATAGCGTTCTTGAGGACAATTGTTCACTTCATAGTGAACAAATTTCAGATTTCTTGTCTTGTGAATATCTCAGATATTTAGGGAGGGATGGCTCTGAGTTCTTACATCCAACACACATTGATTTTGACCAAGAACATGAGTCAGTGGGATCTGACTTTGATATGTGTGCCTCTAATTATTTTGTTACCCCAACACTGCTAGATGGCAACCAAGTGCGGTATGATTCATCAGATGATGTGGTCATTAGTGTATTTTCATCTTCAAGTGATGCTGATATCCCTGAGGTGGTTTTGAGTACTGATTGGGAAAGTTGTATAGATTTTGAGTCTTGTCTTGATTCTGGATCTTTTGCTAGGCCATGGAAGGATGGCCAGTCAGTCACTCTAATTTCACATGTTTATGATGTGTGTATTGATGTTTTCCCTCCCACTCATCAGCAAATTTTGGGTTTGTCAAATGCTGACAAGATGCAACATGTGCATATGCATGATGTCTCATGCACACTAGAGCCCTCCTCATGTAGTGACTCTACAGAAGAAGTTGAAGGTCATGACAGTGTGTTGTCCTATCATAAGATTTCTAGTGATGAACAAGTTTCTTGTTCAAGTCCTTTTCCTTCTTTTGCTAAGAATGACAGTGATGGTGACAGTGTTGAGGACTTTGTCTTCAATAGTTGGGACAAAATTTCTTTTGGTGAAAATGATGATGCAGTGTTCCCCTATCACAAAAATTTTGAAGAAGACCTATACTTGGTTCATAATTTAGTTCATGATGATATCAGAGAGGAACCACGTTGTTCATTGGCTGAGGCGGTGTATGAAGATAAAGCAAAGGATCCGAGTCCTTCTCAGCTAGGTAATTGTGATGTAATGAATGATGCTCCATACGTTTTATATTTTGATGCATTACTTGATCAATTTTTCTTTCCCAGTCATCAAGGAGAAGTAGGTGATATTCCTTACTTTCTGGAATATGAGTATGAATGTAATGATTATGACTAGAAGAACATGGGTAGTGATGATTACAGTTTTATTCTTCAGCCCATGGTTGTTCATGTATGTTGGCCACAAGGTGATTAGGATAATTTCAGGTGTCTCATTACATATGTGGATGAGAATCAAATTTTTGATTCAAGAGGGGCATTGATTTTCTTTTGGTGGCCTGGGGCCACTAAATAAAATTATATAATTTTTGTAAAATTTTGTAAATCCTTGTATAGTTGTCTTTCCCTTTCCTATTTCCTCCTTTCCTATTCGATTGTCAATTTTTGTGTAGGTCCCTTGTTTTGTCCTGTGGGTGGTCTGCTCTCCTAGAAATCCTAGTTTCTTACCATTCCTGCAGTAGGCATGCATCCCCAACTAGAGCCACTATTAGTACCCTACAAAAAATTTTATGGCCCTATCTTGTTTCTTCTGGTCCCTACAGTCATTTTTGAGTCTTTGGCATAAACCCTTAGTGCAAAAATTCAAAAACTAGCCGTTGGTGTGAAAAGCCCTAATTTGCCTTGGCTCTATTTTATTTTCATGTTACCTTTTTGCGGGTCACTTAAAATCTTATATTTTACTTGTGTCATTTAAAATGACCAACTTTACCATGTTCGTGGTTAGGTTTCATGTGTCGGCGGGTCCCCTTTAATATTTCCTAAGTCACCGGTTAATCTTTCCTAAGTTCCTAGCGTCCAATGGTTTTAAATTTTCCTAAATCCTGAGCTTTAATTTTTCCTATGTTTCAGCCTTAGTGTTTTCTGGGCCCGGTCTTCTGACAGCATTTCCATCCAACGGTTAGCGTAAGTTCTCATAGACTGTGTCAGATGCTTGAGATCTTACACCAATCATTGATTTTTCCTGATGACGTAGTCTTTCTTTTCAAGTGGGTCCACTGCCATGTTGGCACAGTTGGCATTCTCTCATTGGTTAGTGTGTTTCAGAGAGGGATCCTATCAGTGGGGCCTATAGTTAAGGGTTTTCAATCTATGGTTGACGCATGATCTTAAGGAATATTCTTCCCCTTTGAGATCATGTGCCATCCATTGATTTCGAATCTAACTTAGCATGTGTCAGTGGGACCTAATTTTTGATGCGTCAGAGGGTCCTGACATCCGTATTCCATCCAACGATGGGCATAAGTTCTCATGGAATCTATCAGAGGCTTGAGATCTTACGCCAACCATTGATCTCATTTGTCTCAAATGTATCTTTGGCAGTGGTCTCGATGTTAGGTGGAGCTAATTTAGAGGTTTTTTATTGGGCCACGTAGTATGAGGTTGAATCTTGTCAGTGTGACCTAGTTTTTGGATGTGTCAATGGGTCCTGGTCCTGTCAGAGAATCAACGAATGGCCTATAATCTTATGGGTTTTGTTAGGGGCTTAAGATCTTGCGACGACCATTGATTTTGTTTCTTGTCAGAGGGTTGTCAGAGATGGGAGGAGATTCTCGATCTAATGGTGGGCATGAAATCTGATAGAATCTTGGAAGTCTTTGTGAACTTCAAACGACTGTCGATTCTCTTGTAAGTGGTCCTAGGTTTTGGTCTAAAGGTATAGCGGTGCTGACAAAATTTTTAGTGGCCTAATAAATTTTCAAAGGGTTCACTCATTTGCATGATAAAATGGTGACATTCTAAAAGTCTTGGTGATTCAGCGAACAAGGTCGTGTAATCACTAAATCATTTGGCAGAAGTAAAAAGTGTTATGTGAACTAGCAAAAACCTTTGTCACCAATTCACTAAATTTGACTGGGGCCCTTTTAAGAGATAAGTCATAAAGATTGCGAAAAGAAAGATTGGACGGTCATGACTTAAAGTTGATGGAGATTTAAATTTTGACCACCAATTTGTTGCAAGCACCATTAAGTAGCCATTGTTATTCAAATTTGAATTTGCAAAGGGTTTTCAGCGATAGGAAGTACTAGGATTTATGGTTTTAATAGCTGATTTCAATTGGTTTGGTGGTGCTTGCTATTGCACTGTGGTCCAGGTTGTTCTTTGATCATGTCCAGGGTTTGTACTATGTGGTTTTGTGCTTGAGGCATGTTGCAGGGTTGACATTTTGAGTGTTTTTGTGATTCTCAGTACCTTCACAAAGAATTTTTCATGATTGAGGATCATTCCAGGATTTCCTTTCTCCTGGTTGTTTGGGTTTCCACCCCTATAATAACTTTATGACCATTTCCAGTTGGTTGGGTGGTTGAAACCCTAACCCTAGTCATCTGTAGCTTGTTGCATTCTCTTTGAGAATTCCATGATGACTAGGGAGTATAAGTTGTAGAAATTTTGATTTTGTAGGGGTTCCAAAACTTTCTTTGGTCCTAGGCTAGTTGTCCATGGTGTTTTACTAATAGAGGAGCTGGATTTTGTATCTTTTCCTATCCTTGTGTTGTTCTGATTGTGTATTGATTCTGAATATATTAATGAAAATACTATTGAGTTCCAATCTTGCATTTGTGTATGTCTTCTTGTTTCAGTTCTAAGCTCATATATGTTAATGTCACAAAGTGTGTTAGCATATGGTAAACAAAGAGTATTTTGAAGTCATCGCTGAGTTCCTAACAAAGTTAGGATTAGAGTCTTTTAGGTAGGTTCATTGAGTTTGCAACCAAGTAGGAATCTGATGTCCTTGTGTCTGAGGGAGAGGGGTAATAGGAAAAGCACTTATCCTAGATTCAATTGTGTTTGAATTAAGGTATTCAGTTGATGTATGTAATTGGGTGACTCTTTGCCCTAGGTTAAGGCATTGGTCCATCCTTTGGAGGAATTTCATTGTTGTCAACCATACACACAAACATTCAAATGATAAAATCTTAAAGCAGTTAGTAAAGAGTATATAGTAGTATAGCATTTAGTGATTCCTTTTCAGAAGTGAATCAAGGGTACACCCCCTTAAGCATTGAGGCTCAAAGTGTAGGAGGATCTTAGTTGATCCTTCTTAGTTGTCCCTCTTCCTTGTCGACTTTGGAGAGGTGATAGAGTCAAAGTTTTATTAAAAATTATACATCGAAGTATAAATTTGCAAGTTGAAGATCAAAGGGAATAATCCACAACTAACAGACAGGTCAACTCAAAGAACATCCCCTACAAGGAGATTTTAGTCTACACCTCCTGATACTATAGAAAGGAGGCCTTTTCCCTTTCATTCTAGGAGAAGAGGCAGATCTCTAACCAGAGATCTAGAAGAAGATTCAAATCCAGTAGAAAATATAGCTCATATAGTTGTTAATCTTCAGATTCCAACTCCTACAATGGCTAGGCAGTTTGCCTTTGCACCTTTCAACCAAGGGAGTACATTGTCTTTTGTCCAACATCATGATGTGCCCTTGGTGGCACTAAAAAGTATACCCAATTTCACTGCTGAAGGGAAGACAACTAGTTTTGAACACATAAGAGATGTGACCACCATCTACAACATATACAACATAATGCAAGAGGATGTGGCCACAAAATTATTAACAACCTCTCTAAAAGGTAAGGCTCTTGATTGGTTGAGAAATCTAACTGCTGGTTCTATTACTTCATGGGATGAGTTAGGGGATGCATTAAGTAAGCATTTTGAGGATAAATCAGATAACTTGTCTCTAGTAGAATAGTTAACAACCATTAAGAGAGACCCTCAAGAGAAAATGATAGATTACAATAGTAGATTCCTCAAAACATGGAATAGAATTCCATTCTCTGTGAGACCATCAGTTGACCATGCTTTCCTTTACTACTTGCAAAGCCTAAATGGTCAAATTTCTATCATGATCCAGTCCAAGGGTGGTACTTCTTTACCCTAAGCCTTTGACATAGATGTCAAGGCTGAAAATTATTTGATTCAAGTAGGCATGATTGCTAGAAGGCCTCCAATGCCCATTTTTCCTAGCCTTCAATCCATTGCACCTGCACAAGTACCCCCATTTACCCCTATTCCCACCATATTAGCACCTTAGGCTAGTACCAGTGGTCAAGAGCTAACAACTAGTTTCTCTCAAGAGCTACAAGAAATAAAGGATAGCCAACAGAGTAGTCAACAAGAAATGACAAATTTTTTACAGACCTTGACTAAAGAGGTCAAAAGTTTAAAGAAACAAGGTCAAGGAATTAGACCACCATTTCAGTCACAAGGCCAAGGTCCTAATCAGCAATATCAAAATCAGGGATAGCCTTATCAACAAAATAGGCCACCATAAAAAGGAGGGTATCAAGGATAAAGACAAAGTTTTAATTAGAGACCATTCCAACCATATAACCTTGCACCTCTAAATTCTGCAAATCTAGTGAAGGATATGGTTCCCATTCAAAATAATATGGCTATGGATAATGAATAGTATTTTCCTTGTAATCAGCCTCATAATTAGGTTACATGTTCAAATGGATGGATGAATCAAGCTCTAATGGTTCAAAATGCCTCACAAGCTCAATCAGAGACTTCATCTAGTGGATCAGTGCCTCAACAAGAATCACAAGAAAAAGAGACTACTCTCTTTAATTGGGAGCAACCAGACTTCAATGGGGTCAATGATGGAGTTTCTTTTGTTGCCTATACAAGAGCAAAAAGAAGAGCTCAAGACATGGAAAGAGAAGATTCCAATGCCAAAGCCACTACATTTGCAGAGCTAGTACCACTAGCTACTCCCATCACACTTAAGGAGGTCTCTGTCATCACAAGGAAAGAGGGCCAACATTCCAAAGAAGTGGAGCCCATTATAGTGAAAGCACAACAAAGAGTACACATCGTGGTACCTTTTAATATTATCGACAACATGAAGAAGGTGAATGTCACCATGTCTATGTGGGACTCTCTAGCTGTTCCAGGATAGCCTAAAATTTTGAAGAAGGCCATGACAAAAGTGACAACTCC
The DNA here is from genome assembly GCA_027943335.1 of Chamaecyparis obtusa. NCBI lineage: Eukaryota > Viridiplantae > Streptophyta > Pinopsida > Cupressales > Cupressaceae > Chamaecyparis > Chamaecyparis obtusa. The sequence goes on from BSBK01009197.1 coordinate 106,422, forward strand.
TCAACCCACAAAATAAGTTGCAAAGCCAGTGTTGGTTAACACTGATCAAGAAAAGGAGGCTCCAAGAAGGAACTCCAAAGGCAATGCCACATAAGGTAGGAATTCAAAGCCACCTCCTTTTTATGTATCTTTAATCATTGGAAAATCTTTAGTGCATAATTGTATGGTAGATAGTGGAGCTACTAGCACTGTAATGCCCAAGAAAGTAGTTGACCAATGAGGACTGAAATATGAACCCTTCCAAAAGAGGGTCATACAACTTGATAGATCCTTAATCAACACTATAGGTGTGGTGAAGGACACTAGTCTAATCCTACATGCTAGTCCTAATTTTTCCATCCTCCTTGATATATACATCATAGATCTCCCTACATTATTTTCTATATGTCTTTCAAGAGTGTTTACAGCCAAGATAGGAGGCTACATATCTTCTGACTAGTCTCACATGTTATTTCATAAAAGGTATGGGACCAAGGTCACCATTAAGTTAGAACCATTGGCAGCACACCATATAGAGCCATATGTATCCAATACCATCAATGTAAACTACCCTATATTTGATGACAGTGACTTCCAAACCATTAGTCAAGAAAGCACAAAGATAGGAAGTATCCCTGATATTTTACTAGATGAAAGAGCTTCAGAGGCCCAAGAAAGTCTTGTTGGAATTTTGGTTTGGGAAGTTATTTGATACAAGAAAGTGGAGCTATAGAACCAAGCCTCCTCAAAGAAGGCACTGATTCAAAGGAGCAGAGCAATCAAGTTTGGGAACTAATTTTTGATGGGGCTAGAAGTAGACATGGTTCTAGTGGTGGTGCTATGTTAGTGTCCCCAAAAGGAGAAAGGTATTACACTGCCTTTAGATTTAGTTTCTCCTGCACTAGCAACACTGCAGAGTATGAAAGTCTAGTCAATTGACTAGAGTGGGCTAGAAAAAGAGGGCTTAAGGCCTTAAAAGTCAGCCAAGTAAGAGGGATAAGTGCAACCAAGAATGACACCTTGAAAGCATACAAACATAGATTTTGGGATGCAATTGAAGACTTTTGTGCTTTAAATATTGTTGCTATCCCTAGGAAGCTCAATCAAAGTGCAGATAGGTTAGCTGCTATTGGATCTTAGTATGATATTCTGAATAGTGTTTCAAAAGAAATAGATCAACATCATATCAAAGTGATTGTCAGACCTTCTATTCCTGATAATGATGTCAATTGGCAAGTGTTTGACAATGATGAACAAATTCTACATTTCTTGTTTGAAGAAGATGTTTTTTTGGAGTACAATGAAGATAGGCTATCACAAAACTATGGTGATCAAGTGATACAACTTAAGTCTAATAAGATGCCTAGAGGTCTTGTTACCTTAGAGACTATCTTCAACAAGGATGGTGAAATTAGGAGAAGCAAAGCTGGCTTGGTAGTCCAACTAGAACATTGTGTTGAATTAGAGTTGGAACCAGGTAAGAGCTTACAATTTGGAAAAGTAAACATTGAATTGGAGAAGCAAGCTTACACTCAGTTATTCAAAGAATTCAGTGATGTTTTTGCATGGTAGTATGAAGACCTCAAAGGTTTTGATCTAGCCCTTGCTCAACACACTATTGAATTAGAAATGAATGCCAAACTAGTAAGGCAAAAGCAAAGGCCTATTAATCCCAAGCTTGAGCCACTTATGCATAAAGAAGTGCTCAAATTGATAGAAAGTGGTATCATCTACCCCATCAAGCATACTAGTTGGGTTTCCAACCTTGTTCCTGTCAGGAAGAAGAATGGGGAGTTGAGGTTATGTGTTGACTTCAGAGATCTTAATAGGGCTTCCCTAAAAGACTGCCATCCATTACCCTCTATGGAGCAAATCTTACAATGTATTTCTAGATCCGAGAGATTTTCATGATTGGATGGCTATTCAGGATACAATCAGGTCTTACTGAATGAAGAGGATCAATACAAGACTGCATTTACAAGAAAGTGGGGACATGGCTTATCAAAAGATGCCCTTTGGTTTGTCAAATGCAGGTGCTACATTTCAAAAGGCAATGGATATGGCCTTTAAAAGCCTAATGTACAAGTTTGTAATGGTCTACTTGGATGACATAACTATCTATTCAAAGCATCTCGTAGATCACATCAAACATTTGAGGAAGATCTTTGAAAGGTGTAGAGAATTTGGGATATCTCTTAATCCCAAGAAATGTGTGTTTGCAGTTCATGAAGGAAAATTGTTGGGATATGTAGTATCAAAAGAAGGGATCACAGTAGATCTGGAGAGAATTGCAACTATCCTAGAGCTACCATTGCCACATCATAAGAAAAGTCTCCAATCTTTCATAGGAAAGATTAACTTTGTTAGGAGGTTCTTGCCTAAGATTGCAGGTTTATTAAACCCTTTGAAAACCATGTTAAAGAAGAGTTCAACTTTTAGTTGGACTAAAGAAGGGAGAGTTAATTTCTGAGCTATCAAAGAGTCCTTAATAGAAGCCCCTGCTCTCCTAAACCCAAATTTCAGTAAGGATTTTATCCTTTATGCTTATGGAGGTCATGATGCTATGTCTGCAATGTTGACCCAAGAGAATTCAGATGGATTGGAGCAGCCTATTGCTTTCATTAGCAAAGGTTTAGAAGAGTATGAACATAGATAATCTTTTTTAGAGAAACATGTGCTTGTTGTGGTGAAGAGCCTTAAAATGTTTAGATATTTGTTGACCCATAGCAAGGTACACTTGAAAGTTACTCATCCAAGTGTCAAAGAATTTTTTCTTTCCAAGGACCTAAATGAGAAAAGAGCTGGTTGGATCACTAAGGTGATGGAATATGACATAGATATTCAAACTACCAAGCTGGTTAGAGGAACAGGTCTTTGTGAATATTTGGCAAGGGATGAAAGTTCAAAGAAATTAGAGTAGATGGATGCATCTCTGGTGGTGCATTTGATAGAATAATGGGCATTCAAAGGCCTCAAAGTCTTAGAATGGGCAGTCAAGAATCCCATTTATCTGAATACTAGTTCAAATTATTACCCTCAAGGTAATGGCTTAGCTGAATCAACAAATAAGAATTTGATTAGGATAATCAAGAAGACTCTGCAAGACAACTAGAGGGATTGTCATACTAAGCTCAGGTCTGCCTTGTGGTTAGATAGAATTACCCCTTAGAGGATCATTGGTAATTCTCCTTATGTGCTAGTGTATGCAAGAGAGGCTAAGTTATCCATTTCAACTCAATTACTAGCTCTAGACTTGGCCACTCAATATGCTCTATTTGAAGAGGGGGATCCCTTGTAGATCAGATATTCTTAGTTGATGGAATTGGAAGAGATCAGAGACAAATCAATGTAGCATATGGAGTTCCACCAGATTTAGACAAAGAGAAACTTTGATAAAAGAGCCAGGGTCAGAAATTTCAAAGTTGGGGATGTAGTCCTCAAATGGGATGAGTTCAAATCAAGGCCTAGAAGGCATACCAAATTTGATTCCTTTTGGGGTGGACCACTTATTAAAATAGAGTGCAAGGGATCCAATGCTTTCCAGCTATCAAATCTTGAAGGAGTTTCCTTGCCAATCTCAGTTAATGGATTCCACTTGAAGCCCTGCTTTGAGGTTAATCCCTCTCTGTAATTCTTGTAGATATGTGTATTTTTTCTTGTTTCCCTATTTTCTAGGTTAGTTTCCTACTTTTCAAGAAGTTCCTTGAGCACAGCTTTAGTCCTATCTCTCTATGAGAAATTTTGATCTTTGATGACCCCATGCCCAATGGATTGCTTTAAGGCCACTGGTTTTCCATGTCTAGTAGGCTGACACCCAGTAGAAATCACCAAAATGTTACCCCAATTCCCATATAGATGCAAATTTTGATAAAACCTATCCCAAGGTCTCTTTTTTTATCTTGCCAAGCATCCCTAAAAATTTCACAAAGTTGTGCCTTGTTCTCTGGCCTCTGTAAATTGTCTTATCCCCTGGTCTATAGTTAAAATTCATAAAACTAGCCATGATAGGCCAAAACCCTAAAAAACCCTAAGCTAGTTTGTATTTTCATGTTACTTCATTGGCTGGTCACTAGTTCTCCAAGTCAGTCAGCAGATACCTTTTCCTTCTGGTGATTCAACGAATCCCTTGTTCGCATAATGCCCCAATGTTTCACGATTAAGTCCTCAGTGGTTAGTGATTCAATGGGTGGTCTACCTTTCCTTAGTCACGTAGTCACTTAAATGTTTGGCAGTATCAGCTTATGGTGTCCCAATTCAGCAAGATCGATGGTCGTCATAAGTTCGCAAAGGGTCTGTCAAAGGCTTGCGATCTTGCGATGACCATAGATTTCCTTTCCTTGCAATGCTGCAGTGTGTCAGTGGGCCGATGCCACATCGATCTATGTGGAGGCTCCTAATTGGTCGATGATGATGATTTGGAAGTTCATTAAAGTGGGCCCAGGGGACTGTGTAGCTTTTAATCCAATGATTGGCGCATGATCTCATAGAGGTTTTCTCACACATGAGATTATGCACTGACCATCAATCTTGAATTGTTGTCAGAGCTTCATTAGGTGGGTCCTTTCTTTCTGACATGCTCATGTTCAATTGGTCACTGGGCGCACAGCTAGAATTTCTCAGTGGGGCCATGTCAGAATGTCTGCAGGGGTGTTAGTAGGATGAAGATCAACAGCTGGCATATCTTCGCATAGCCCTTTTCTGACACATGTGATATTATGCCCACTACTTGATTTGCCAAATGTTTAGCTTTGTTAGGTGGGTCCAATGCTAGGTCAAGGTGATATGATATCTTCTTATTGGTTGAAGTAAAGGGAAAATCTCTGGGACCGTGTTGCTAGGTGTGCTGATGTGGTTGAATATAATTGGTTGCCAAGTGCTGATGAAGACTTCCAGGTGGACCAATGTGTCAGTGAGGTCATGGCTTAATGAAGATCTATGGCCGATGCATGTTTTGAAGGAATATTCAAAGGGTATGAGATCATGCACCCACCGTTAGATTGGGATCTTAGTTGTAGTGGGTTTGTGGTTGTCAGAGATGCTGATTTGCTCGCTTCTGATTGGCTGTTGACTTCCACGAGGGTTTTGACTTGTCAGAGGGGGATTGTAAGTTATTTTTTTAGGGTATCATGACCGTTCATGTACCGAGAAATACATGAGATTGGTGGTTGTGTTTTAATTTTAGACCTGCTAGCTGTTAGCATTTAAATTCAAAATTCATGCGAAGGTTTTGCTAAAGTTTAGCTCTTTCCGGCCATGCATGACGTTGGTTAGCTCAAGAATTGAATTCTCAGGATGGTGATGGTTGAGGGGGCGATGGAGATGACTGTTGGTTGGCATTGCAGGGTACCATGTGATTTACAAGGTGCTAAATGGATTGGTGCCACCTTTTGCCAGTGTTATTGAAAATATAGATATCTTCCAGATCAAATTTGGAGCCTTCATGGCTTAGTGGAGTTGCAGGTGGGTTGGTAAGTCAAGGTTGTTGTGTCTATAGGTGAGCTCAGTACCAGATGGATACCCACAAAGAAAGATATGATTTGATCATAGGCGTTCTCAGACATTTTCATAATGGGTGAATAGTACCCTAGGGTTTGGTATCATTGTTTAATTTTGTAACCCTAGTTAGGTTTTGACTCTAGCCTATGCACAAGAGGGGATGTATATATTGTATTTTTAGAGCTTTTGATCTCAGAGTTGGACAATTGTAAAAGAACTTCATCTTTTCTTAAGGGTCATCTGTGGTGTCATTTCTACCCTCTGGCTTATACAATTATAAATCTTTCATTGATGATTCAAACATTGCAGAGGTATTTTGTGATAATTCTTCATGTCCCTATGCTTCATTGTCTGAATTATCTCTTATCGGATTATAGTAGATGATTTTTTTTTAGTGATATCTTAGGGTTCCTGATCCCTCTTACTTTCTATAATTGTGTGTGTTATTGTGTTTGATCTGATTTAGATGTTTTTGTCAGTATACTTCAGCCCCCTAACAGTCTTGTCTCAATCCTACACCGAGTTGTAGAAGTGAATGTCAACTTGCAAGTCATAAGTTGTGTCTTATCTTCAGGCCCTCCTATGAAACACTTATGCAAGCCTATTTAGTGAGTTGTGACCCACTAGACCTAAGCCTTTCATTGATTCCATTCCTCTATACTGAGATCCAAACCCTAATTTTGCTGTATCACCTCGTAGGTAGTTTTCTTTCAAGTCATTTCCCTTTCCAAGCATTCCGTCTATCCCCTTCCCTCCAAAGATTTACTTTTCATGTCAAGAAGAAAATTAGGGTGATTATCCAAGAGGAACCAGCCTAGAACCTAGAGGTTTCATCCGAGTTAGCATAGGTCCCACAACCTGGAGATGATTCTCATGTTATACTAGGTTATCAAGACTATGAGAGCTTGAAACAAGGGTGCAAACTTAGTGTATAACAATAACAATAGACTCCCTAAATTGTACACATGTGAGGGAATCAATGACAATATTTTATTTCTAGTCCCCATATTGAGGTTTGATAGTAAAGACAAGGGAAACAATCTTTTAACATCAAGTAAAATAAAAAGGAACATCCAATTGGGAATTATAAAAGAGGTTTGATCATGACACAAAAAAAATTACCTTTTGGTTACCCAGTGTCTCTTCCAAATCAAGCTAGAAATATTCTAATGATAAATAAGGGATGTGAACCTGAAAGGAATATATTTGACATTTTACAAATAAGGATTAAAATTATAAAAAAAACCTAACTTGAGTGTAAATTCCCGAACCCTTCATATAATAGCATTTATATTTGTCCGCTAAATCCAAACACATTTAATTTGATAAAACCACTCAAACATACCCATTTCTATTATCAATATTCAAAACTTCATTAACACCACTCCAATTTGATTTAACCTAGGAGGAGAATTCAGATTAAGAAGGGGTGAAAATAAAAAACTTACCTATCAAAGCCCCATTGCACAACTCTAAGATCTTTTCACAATTTTTTTCTTTAGAAAAGGTTATGTTTCTTTATTGGCCCTTCTTTGCATTTGTAGGTTGTCACCTCAAGGTTGAACTTTGCACCCATATAAATACACTATTTGGGTTAGTTTTCTTCTTCTTTTTTCTTGGCACTTGTTGACATCCATAACAATTACTATAAGATCTATTTTGCCCATTTTTTCTTGAAATCCTTGGTATTTATAGTCTTCCTTCTTAAAACTAGGGCACATTTTAGAAAACTAACTTTTAGATTGAAGGGAACTTGAAGAACACTTTCCCTTTGTACTCACCTCCATTTTCTGACCGAAGAACCTTTATCTTCCTTCCCGCTGTGTTCTCCATGCAAGAGTCTTGAGCTATTGGAAGCAAATGAAAACCTCATCCTTTGTCTTCAAGAAGTATATCTAGATCTTCCTATAAAAATCATCAATAAAAGTACCAAAGTACTCATAACCTCTGAGAAACTTCATCAATATTGGTCCATATATATATGAATGTAATAGATGAAGAGCACCCTTAGATCTAGTGTCACTCCTTGCATAAGTTGTTTTTGCAAACTTCCCCAACACACATCCCTTACATACACCATCATGCTATGTCCTCACATTTAGAACACCTATCACTATCTCATGAAGAAATTTAAGTTCTCGATGATGTATATGGCCCATCCTCCTATTTCATAAATCTCCTCAATCTCTAGGATTACTTTCTCTCATGAGAGTCTAAGAGGAGTATCAAACTACAACTAATAAATCTGACCACTCCTAGCTCTAATATATGGGTGATTTCCAATCCTTATGCTTGATCAACACATGTGCCCCTCTAAAGAGTACATTATACCCTTTATCCCAAAGGACAAATATGGAAATCAGATTCATACCTAGGCCTAAAACATGAAACACATCATGAAGAGGAATCAACTTTACATTCTCCCTCTGAAACTGAACAATCCATTTCCCAAATGAGTTGAGTTTGGGCATGTTCCCTATAAAAATCTAGATTCTAGTGTCCTCCTTATAACTAGAGAAGTACTCTCTAACTCCTGTAGTATGAAATGACACCCCACTATCTATATACCAAACACTGTGTGACGTTGAGCTAACCATACAATATATGAGTCCAAAATAATCATCCATTCTACTAGAGAGCTCATCTGCACTTGTTGAATCTTCCACCTACTTCTTTCCTTTCTTTTCGTTCTTCTTCTAGGGGCAATCACTGACATAGTGGAAAAACTCATGATAACCAAAGCACTTGATCTTAGATAAGTCCTTTTTCTTCATCTCACTTTGTGGATTTGTTCCTTTACTAGACCCCTTATTTGCTTTCCCTTTTCTGGATAAGGCAACATTCTCTTGTTCTACCTTAATTTTTTGTCTCTTATTGTTGGCTCTATTGACAAGACTTAGTCTAAGCTCCTCCTGAGTGAAATCACTCCATATTCAATCCCAACTAAATAAGGTGTCTCATCCATTAATGACTTGAACAAAGACATCCCATGACTTAGTAAACCCATTTAGGTCTACCCTTACTAGCTCATCATCATTTTTTTTATCTCCAAAATCTGCTAATGTATCCTTGACAAGTCTAAGCCTCATGTGGTGGCTTGTAACATCTTCTCACTTGATCATCCAGGTATTCCTCAATATTTTCTAGAAAATCATCTTTTGATTAGTGATAGCATTCTGGTACAGACTTAGATTGGCATCCCACATCTTCTTCATTGTATCTAACTTAGTGATATGAAAAACTATATGGTCCTTGACACTATTAAGGATTGGCCTCTTCACCTTGGCATCAACCTTATTTTAATGTAAGAGATAAGCGTTGTGTCTATAGGTATAGCTACAACACTGGTACATATTCCTTGATACCATTGTCTTTGGCAATAAAAAGGAAAGGAAATGACCTTTTATAGTCCATGACACCAACCATATGTTTTTGGGTTTACATATGGTAACAGTGATATGGGACTACATTGTACTCCTTGTGGGAGGCACCTAACTACACTACAAATCGGGCATGTACATACCCTACCCCCTTGTGGGATTTTAACTCGTGACCTCTCTTTCAAGAGTACAAGTTCGCCACCACTAGGCCAACTCAGGTTGTACACACAAATTTGATGTTCCATCTAATTTGTCTAGATCTCTAAAACTAGCTAAGGCCATCTCAAAGGATAAAGGAAATAATTATTTGAAAGAGGTCAAAATTGGTTTTATAAACCCTTGATTTTCTTTTGCCTATGGTAAACCTTTTCTATCCTCAAATTATCTCGATGCCATGTAAAAATTCTATTATAGCTATTGATTATTCATCTCCTGTCTTATTAAGATTATTTAACTACCAAAACATAATTTACAAAAAATATTAAAAAATAACAGAACTGTAACTACACAAATAAAAATACAAAAGAAACATGTAACACAATATTTTTGGACAATTTTTTTCTAGAAAAACCTCGAAGGAAAAATCAATAATGTAGATAAGGAACTTATATTAAACTTCAACAAATTAAGAGAAACAAAAACTTCTTGCCTCTTTCTAGCAGGGCTCTGAAAATTTCTCTTGCTGACATCCCACAACTTCTATCTCCAACACTATTACTGTGCCATTTCTATCACTGCAATAGTATTTTCTAACACTGTAAATTCATTTACTAACCCTGCAAATGCTTCTCAAACTTGTGTTCTCCAAATTCCCAATGATCCCCTTTTATACTACCCTTGTTGGAAAACCAAAGACCAAGATTTAATTATAATGAAAGGTTAAGATAAATAACAACTTAACAACAACAAAAAAATCAGTTGCAAGGTGTCCCTAATGTTGGAAATTTGGCTGAGGTATGTACATAGATTTTGTCATTATGGCAACATATGTTCCCTATGAAGAGTGCATAAGCTAGAAAGTAAGTATGGAAGATCGCAAACTAAAATTGTCTAAGTATGAAACAATGATTTTGACAGAGCACCCGATACAGTTTGTTTTGGCGGCGTTCACTGGAGAATGATCAAAGTTTGCATAGTTGAACATAGACTCTATGGTGTCTAAGGATACCCCATCTCAGTATACAAAATCGTACAAACAAAGTTATGACTATTTTACCGATGACAGAGTACAGCCGACAGTGCAGTTTTGAAGACAAAACTAGTAAATGAATTAAGGGATTATTTTTCTTGTCAAAATAATGACTTAATATTATAAAGAGATGACATCCTAGATGTTTACTCTTCGATAAATATATGCAAGTTGACAAGAGAAAGATATTATGTTTTGTATCTTGTATAAATAAAGATGTTCCAAACATACTTGAAATGTAACATGTAATATATGTAAACTGTGATAGCAGTGAAAGTTGTTGATGCAAAGTTGTAAGAAGTACCATATTGTAATCAGTAAACATTTGTATTACTTGTTTGGGCAGTGAGCTCATCTGGTAATCAGGTTTTGTATCTACAACTCCTAACATGGTTGAGGCTTCTAACAAGGCCTATAGTCCTTTAACCAGGACTGATACACTATATGATTGTAACAAGCTCCTAACAGGGTCAACATCCTTAACTGGATATCTTTTGATTAGTGGATCTTTGTGGGTACCATCCCCACCGGGGTTTTCCCTTGGCCAGGGTTTCCTCGAGAACATATCATGTGTTATGAGTTCTTTACATTTACTGTTATGTATGCTATTTAGTTTCTTATGCTTTGTATGCATTAAAGTAATCTGTTATATCCATAAGTGGAAAAAAGTAAAAGTTTGTGAAATACTGATTCACCCCCCCCTTTCAGTATTTCCTATTTCTAACACCTAAAAGAGTCAAATATTAAATAATAATTGTTCCCATTCCTAACAACAAAATAATTATTATCTAATTCTTGGGTATGGATGAACTTCTATCCAAGATACCCCAACTATTAGGAACCAACTAGAAAATGACATGTAGGGAAGCATAAAAGAACAAAGAACACAACCCTCTTTATAAAACAAGAGTTCTAGAGAAACATAATTCCTGCAAAGTACTAGTAGGGCGGTTTTGGAAGATAGCGGGGAGGAAGGAGGGTCAAAATGTAAAACAAAAGGAATGATTAAATTTATGTTTTGTAAAATTTGGAAAGCTTCTTAAATCTTAGAGGAAACCATATTTAATCATTTTTATGTACTTCAATGAACAATAGCTATCTAAAGCATTGAATAATAAGATAATAAGACAATCATAGTTCTTTTTATAGAAGAGGTGTGAACCACTTCATCTGTGCTTATATTCAATAAGAAAACCTTTTTATTTGCATGTAATGAGAGTATCAACAAAGTCCTAGGAGCCTACAAATAATCTATACTCTGCCATAACATCTCTAGATAGTACAAACATATATCCTATCATGAAACCTATTCTTGATCCTTAGTATGAACATATATCAAACTAATAAAGGAAATAATAAAAAAAAGAACAATCAGAGAAACAATAGAGTTCAAGAAGTAACACTAACATGCTTGTCAATAATCATTCAAGGACTAGAAGAGGAACAACTTCTAGACCATTGATGTTTGCATTTGTTGTAACAATAGGTAAAGAAAAAGATGTAGAAGGTTTTATAAAATGGATACATGAATATGATCCAGTAGGGGATGAGTTCCATTTTTCTATGTCTCTATAGGATTTTTGCTAGTTCAAGCTAAGAAATAGGCCTAGAACATAAAGGGCCCTGATTTCCAAGATTTGTAGAAGAGGTTTGGTAAGCTCTTAATTATAAAATTTAATAGTTCCATAAAATGCAAAGCTAGAGAAAGGGCATAGAAGTTGTTCATATATACTTCTAATAATACCCAATGTTTAAAAATGAAGTTGTTAAGTACTTTACCTTACATTTGGATGGTGAGGCCCACTAATGGTGGTGTCACTAATTAATTACTTAGGGACATAATTAGTTCCTATGGAGAGCTCAGTCAAAAGCTTATCGATAGATTTGATAAGAAATATGCATAGCTGCACTTTAAGGAGTTGGTACAGCTAAATAAAAGTGGAATATATATCCATGAAAAATATCCTCATAGGATCTTGGAGGATGAGAAACCAAAAGAGGCCATTTAATATTTTGAAGTCAAAGGTGAGCAATTTCCCAATTTGTCTATCCAACTTATATCCATATACATCTAGAGAACATGATCAAGTCAAAAAATTCCAAAAAGAAGGGTTTATTTGTGCGTTATAGTGAGAATTTAGAATTCTATAAGGTATTTCTTAAAAATTAAAAAAAAAGGTCAGTAGAGTGGTGAAATTTGAGGAAGACTTTGCATCTAAGGATACTAGTGAGACCTTCTAGTGAAAGAGGACAAGAAGCAAGAAACTCTAAAGAGTCTCCAAAGATATCAGTGGCTTCTAGTTCAAGACAACAACCTTCATGTGAGGTGGAAGAGACTTCAGCCCCTTCTAGTTCTATCAAAGACTTCAATGGTTCACACAAACACTTAAGCATTCTCAAGAGCATGTTGAGGTTGCTATAGCACGTTCAAGAAGATCAAATCTCCAAAGAAGTTTCCTAGCTACATAGATTAATGACTAGCATAATAGAGCCTTCCTGATTTTAAGAAAGAGCAAATCAACATGTGGTTGATGAATTGGTGTGGAATTCCTTACTTTCTGAATATAAGTGTTGAGTTTTAGCTTGGATAGGAATTTTTACATAGGCTCAATGTGATGGGTGCAAAGAACTCAAGTGGTTCGAGTTATTCTATTTGTATTTCACTTGTAAGGATTAAAATGAAAGATTTTTATTTAGCTAAATAAATCTAATAAAATGTAGATATGCAATAATGATTTAGACTTACCTTCCATCTTTCTCTTTAAGTGATAATAATGCTTTATGTAAGTAAAGATGATTTTTGGAAGAGTAGACTTTTAGCTAAATTGGTATGAAGTTAGGAGCATGATAAAAAGATTATAACATACTAAATATAATGAATTCTCTTGCAGCTGGGAGTAACATCTGTTGTGGAGGTTATAATGGAAGTTTTCCTAATGAAAGTAAAACTGATTTCAATTAGTAATTATCTATATATGCTTCGGCATGTTGAGGATTTCATTATTGTGTGATTATGCTACATAACATGCAATGTTATGTAGCATCAGACATAATCATTTAGATTTGAAATTCTTCACCATGATGATGTGACGAGGCATAAGAACACTTTGAAATTCGTTGTTCATGAGATCAATACAAGAAAGTGGAATAGGACAGTAAGATCAATTGGAAGAGATATGGACAAAGATGAGGGTTAGGGTGAGCCATTATGTAAAAGGGTAAAAAATGATGTTTCCCATATTCCTAGTTCAGTTGAAAAGAATTATGTTTTCTTTAACTAAGAAGCTTGGTATTCCATAAAACAAGAAAAAAAGAAGATGAAACTAAGAAGACAATGCAAGACCAAGGAGGGACATTGTATAGCAGATTATTCATGGCTAAAGCTAAGATTAACATTCATCCATTTGATGTATAAATAAATGCAGAGCAGCTTGAACAATGGGAGTGTCAAAGTGTGATGCATTTCAACCAACACAACATATATCTAACAACCCATATAAAAATCTTACCCCGGATGAGCTTCCTATACAGAGCTTGTGAAGCTTTTCTTGCATCCTACATTATACATTTGAAGGGAAAAAGAGAAGAAAAAAGCAGTCTGTATGAACCTACTACTCAATGAAAAAAGATATAGGCACCTCTTAAATTCTATTAAGTCTTGTAGTAGAAAGCTAGAACAGGGTCGGGATGCTCCAATCTCTGAGATTTGATAAAACCTTTTGGCTCAAAGCCTCCCCTTTGAATCCAATTGCTAATATTACCCGACTGTTTTTTCCTTTTGTTTACAAGAAAATCACACGTGCATATACATTTCCTGGCTTTGCATATGGTATATATTCTACAATTTTTCTACCCAAGCAATTTACAACATCTGAGACAAAATAACACAATAAGGGATATTAGCTATTATTTTAGAAAATAGCTGAATAATACTTTGAAAGACACAAAAAAAACTTACCAACTTCAGAAGATGCTGATGGTAATATCCTGCACCATCCATTGCAGATATAAAGATGAGTCTGAGTTTGTTAATTCTACACTAATAAAGAGGAGGAGGAGGTAAAGATCCTCAGCAGTCACTATTCCATGTTTTCTCAAATGTAGACTAGGTTTTTTCAGATGTTCGGGCTAATGGAAGCCTCCCACCCAATGCCACCTCTCTTTTTCCAAACTTAATGTCCACTATTTTTTCATTCAGCCTGTCAAATCATGCAAGCATATTAATTGAAACTAATAATATTATATTGTGAGACAACTAAGTGTTAAAGCACTACAGAAACTCTAATTTAATGTTTTGGCCATTCAAAGTACTGGATCTCCGATTTCAGTCTCACAATTTAATTCAAGATACTTTTGTATTGAAATAAAATTCCAAGCAGAAAGTAAAATGGATGAAAAAATACAGTAACAAGACCTGCAAAAAATAAAGATTCAAAGACCAAAGCTGCGCACAGCAAAAACAGAAACCATAAAGTACAAAATTGCTGACAGCACTAAACACGCAGCTTGGCAAATAGAAGAAGATTACAAGAGTCAATTAGAGTATGTCAATGACAGTAAATTGATAGGTCTATAAAAATTACAAAGAATTCATAAAAAGCTGTGAGAAAATCTCCGTTACATTAGAAGCAATATGTTTGGCTGGCATACAAACCAGTAACTCCGCATTCATAGATTGTGCACATGGCGTGTCATGTGCTGAAACATGAAACAAAATTGCTTCGCTCTACTCCCAATTACATGCTTTGTCCAAGAAGAACCAAAGAATATCTTCCCAGTTGGACCAAATTGAACAATCTTCAATGTACAAAAGATAACATTTGGTTGGGTATCTGTTAGCTCCAAAATAGCTAACAATAACACACTGTTTTCTCTAACTTTTTAGAATACCAGCACAAGTTTATTATTTTGAATACGAGCACAAGATCACTGTTTAAATCTTTATTGCATGCACTAATTTAGATTACAATTGCGTACTACCCAATACAAACTGAAATAAGGAAAACTAAGGCTGAAAGAAAAAGAAAAACGTAAAGATTGTAAAATGGAATTATGAGAAATAATACAACCAGCAAGTCAAAAAGTATTTCTTGCCCTCTTAATTTCTCTAAATACTAAAAGTAAAAATGACTGCTTTCATGAGTAGATGAAAACCAGATGCAATGTAACATCCAATCCGTTGACCGCAAATCTAAGAGATGGCTAACAACCAAGGCATTCGATGAAGATTTCATTGGAAAGGAGAAAAAAATTCTAAGAATCATAGGAACAGGTTAACTGTGGTTGATCTCTAGCTATACCTGCAATGCACCCTCTTGAAAGTTAGGAGGGCCAGAATTTGCAAACCACAAGAAAAAGTACCAAAAACCATGCAAATGTAGAAAAACTCCCAAAACTGATATAGATACAGAAAACTAGAAATGGATGTATTGACTGACAAGTGGAGACATAGTAAATACCAAAATTGTCAACCCTAGAAGATGCACAATTATACATGCATTTCGAATCCAAATCACAACTATAGTTTTTTTTATCGAACCTCATCCTTAATACAAACATTCAAGAGGTTGCCTTGAGAAGCCAATATAAGAATACAGGGGCAGCACAATGAACTATGGATATGAAAAAATATAAGCACAATTGCTTAACCACTCTAGGCGCACAAATCCATTAGATAGAGATCCATAGACCCACAAAATGGAAAACTTGTAAAATACTTTAACGGCGACAGACATTTACATGACATCCAAGATTGTAATTCAGAGGTTGCAATAAAATTATCATAAATCTAGTTGAATCTAGGTAGATAGCTATTAAACCATCTTGTTGGTCAAAATCAAGACAGCGAATTCACGAGTGAACAGACACAAAATGAAAAAACTTCCCAAACACTTTCAGGCATAGAGGCGTAGGATGAAAAAATAAAGCAAAATGTGCAGAAAAAAATAACGCATTGCACATTCATATTCAGTTAACAACAACAACACCTACTAAAATTGCAACATCATTTGCCTTGTCGGCTTGCCGACCTAAACAATTTTCCAAACTCTATATACCCACAATGCAATTTTAGTAGAATATATTGACACACAAAATGAACACAAGCTGAAAACCATATAACCCTGACATACATTTCATACACATCAAATCATTAATTTCTATACTAGAGCAAAAGATGAAAAAATGAAAAAGCCGATGCCTCTTTTCCAGTTCACATGCCATGATAAAACCAATGTGCCAAAATTCTTCTAACACTCCAAAAGTTGGAAAATTCTAGTACCACAAGCAAACCCCTAGAGACAAAAAAAAAATATTAAAATTGTTTAGGACGCCATGAACTCAACGATGCAAAAAAGGATAGCAATTAGCACACCACAATAAGGAAAAGGATAATTCTACAGAAAGGGAAAAAGGGAAAAAACCTTACCCAAAAATCTCCAAACCTTCCAAATGTTGTATTTTCTTTGCAGAAGTTGATGCATAGACTAAACAGCCAAAAGAAAATCCTAGTGTTCTTTTCCTCCTGACAAACATCTAATCCACCAACCCGCCATTACATTTTTATGTAGATATCCTTTCTTCAAAAACTTACTTTTTGTGGAAACCTGGCATTCGTGATTTTTATTCCGAAATTGTGCGTTAGGGTTTATTTCTCGGCAACAGTAATAATCCAAAAAACTGGCAAATAAACAATTTAAAATTCAAGTGCAGGTCAAGAGAGAAAACCTTCAAAACAGCTAAGTTGTTGATGCCAAAATTGCGCATTCACTCAATATTCGCAGAGCTTTCACACATTTTCAAGGTATATGGATTTTTAATGAATGCGATCCGGTGAAGCAAAAGATTGGAAATCTCTTATCCACAGAATGGAAGAAGAACTACTGTTAAAAATCCATTAATTTAATTTCATTAATATTCGGTAAAGGTTGTACATTACATCCTTTCTGCATGAAACCTACTACTTGAAGATGAAGCCACGGCTACAAATGACAGTCACATTTGCTCAATCTTTTTCCTTGTATACAGTCGAAGCCCATCTCGAACAGAGTAGTGCTTAGAGAAACGTGCGTTCTCTCGCCTCAAGAACAAACCTGCCGTCCCGTGAACACAGCCAATGAATTGATACATGTTTTAAACAATATGCAGCTTCACTGATATAACTAGCGAATGAAAAATAAATCATCAGGAAAGATTAATTTTGATTAATTGTTGGCAGTTAGTTTAATTACTAGTTAATGGAAAAACACTAGTTAATGGAAAAAGTCTCCGCTATAGTTCCCTGCAGGAACTAATAATAAAGTATTCTAAAATCGAGAATTCGATATCACGGGTTCAAATGAAAGTGAGATGAAGTGCTGTTATGGCCCCTCAATCAAAGAACAAATAAAAAGGGCTGAAATATTGTACGAGGTAACATAAAGAAGATGTATGCCTATAGATGATTTTTCATAGAAGATAAATAAAGAACTTTCCAGCTTCAATATAAAATAGTTAGTTAAAAGGATTTGTAGCTTGAGGATATGAACGAGCTTAGACTTTGATGGCAAATAATCACAGAGAATTTTGAAATAGTTTTCCCAAAAACAAGCGATTTTCAGTAATTAAATATTGTCCTTTCATTCAAAGGCACTGTATAAGAAATACAAATAATTAGTTAAAAGGATTATTAACATTAAAGAAATATCAAAGGTACTGTATAAGAAATCAAAATAATTAGTTAAAAGAATTATTAACAATAAAGAAATATCAAAAGGAAGAAAACAATACTAAGTATAGACATTGCATACAGAATAAAGTATTCTAAATTCTTGGTTATATATTCAGATTCATATAAGTGTCAGCAAAATGGATGTCTTGGCAGGAAGAGAAATTTCAAAAACTATTGCCTACTTTCAAAATTAGAATTTAAAACGATTGGCTTAAACCCAAGTCAGATAAAGTGCTGTTATCTCCCCACAAAGGTTCCAAAAATCATAAGAAATGATGATTTTAGGAACCTTTGAGGGAGAGGTAGTAGCATTTCTCTCATTTCTTTCCTCGTAAACAGCACATCTCAATAACTAATTTTTTTTAAGAGAATTAGTTTTCTCTTCTCTGATATGCTATTATGAGTAGAGGAATATATATAGGTATGAATTGCAATGTATCTGAATGAAATTTACACATTATGCTACTATTTATTGGTCCCCCACTTATCTTCATATGAATACATAACTTTCTTTATGTAAAAACAAGATTATCTACACAAATTCTCAAAAAAGTTTGGTGACACAAGTGTCTCCTATTGAATGTCAAGTCAAATTCGATCAACAGTTCTTTGATGTAGCCGAACAGGCGGATTTTTTAAAAGTAAGAAATCTACCCTAGATAGCCAACAAAGATAAGGTTTTCTAGTTTAGTGTTGTTTGAAAAGGAACTGAATAATCAACTACTTTCCACGATCTATATGAACTATTCAAATCCCTAGATGTCTTATTAAATCAATTGCGGGAAACAAAAATATTCCCTTATTCAGTGATTAAATTGTCAGATGTAACAGTTCCTCGAATAAATCAAAGAGAAACAAAATGTGTTCGTATTTAGTTCAAAAATGTGGAACCAAGGATTCTTTGTGACGAGATATTCTGATATGGTGGAGAAAGCTGGTTTTCCCTCTGGCATTCCATTACTTTGGAAGAAACAAATAATATTGTATAATATTCCTTGACAATGACATGTGGGAATTCACTTCCATGTTGTATGTGTCACCAATATCTTAGGTTGAATCATAGATTACTTCTCTACTGTAGTATACATAAAATTGAATTTAAAGTGTCTTTCATCTAATTAGTTTTTATGAAATTTAAAAGATAATATTATAGTATTCATCAAAAAGTGGGGTGTGAAAACTTCACTTAAAAATTAGGATGTGATCAAGTTTAAACATTAATAAGTTATAGTTCAAGTCTAAATAAAACAAGATAAAGTGTAAGTAGCTAAGAAAAATCTATTATGAAGATGATTTTTATTATTAGGAATCTTATATATTACTAACTTAAGTATCATCATTAAATTATTCACGTCTAGTAAGCATACCTTCCTCCTCGAGCATTCTCTAAAGACATCCCTATCCACGAGAAGAGGTCGAGGGTTGTTGTGAGGGTTGAGAAAATAGACATAGAATTATCTCTATTTTTATGGTGTACTAATAGTCATAGGACAAGGAACCAAAGTTTAGTATACCACAATGACCCCCATGGATATCCTCAATGAGGAGACGAGAAATGAGGCATAACACTTGAGACATTACTAAGAGAATTAACGTAGTTTGCAAATGAAAATGGATAAGCACATTGGAGAAAAATATAAGTTTTCTATAAACAGAGAAATGAGAATTAATGGAAAATCATAAAATGAAAAATTTATCTCTCCTACTCATTAAAAAAAATTTGTACTTTATAAGGATACATAATCTAAGTATACTTGAAAGAAAAACATGATCAATTCCCTATGAAAACCATATGCCATAAATTGGTTGCAACCATAGAAGTCCTTGAGTATTTATAAATCTAATTCTAATACTCTTAACCATTGTTGTAGAACTAGAATAGATGGTTTAGTGTCTCCAATTGTCAAAAGAGTGGATATTGTAGCTACTAAATTTATAAATAAAAAAGATGAGATCCAAGTGGGTGACCTTGATAAATAATCTCTAGTAGGAAGTGTACATGAACTTATCCTTTGGAATGATTGACAAGATGGCTTGAAATCTACAATGATGAATTAACCTAGAGGACAAGATTTTGCCCATTCTATTTAGTTAGTCATCTATAAGAAGTTGAGAAAAAAGTCATAAATATACATTTTGGGTTTTATAGTTACACAATAGTGTCTCAAGGTGCCAATTTTTATCCTTTCACCATTTGAATGATAAATATTTGAAATTAAACGTAAACTTATATTGTTATAGTTTAAAATATTGAATGGAAATTGAAGTTGGATCTAAGATAAGAATATATTTTCTCTTATCTTGATTATAATATTAAGCACCACTTAGACAAACTTCAATTTCTTGTAATTTTCCATAATCTTTAGAATATTATGCATCACAATTATGATATGAAATATTATATAAAGGTTTCTAAAAACAATATGATGAATATTAATATCATCTTCTTTATTGTTTGAATAGGACGTAGTAGTAAATTAAAAATTTATTTATGCTTAAGAGAATAAGTACCCTATTTTCATTGGTAATTGTTTTGGAAGAATGTAGACTTAAAGTCAAGGATTGTGTAGTCTTTTTTACTAATTTCTATTTCTCAAAATCTAAGTGATGATTATTGGACCATTGCTTTTCCGATTGAATTTAGAAGATTATGCATTTAAAAATTTTATCCATGTGGAATATCCACTATTCTAATAAGGTTGCTAAAAATGTTTCGGTGGGTCTGTCATTTGTTGCAGTAAAGATTGTTCTCTTTACACACATGTCATACTATTTTTATGTTTTCAAAGTCATCTTTCTCATATGTAATAAAGTGTCTCATGTGCAAGCATATCAATGGTGAGATGGATAAATAATGGATATATAATAACTATATGTTTGATACCTATGGGATTTTAGAGGTATAAATCCAATTATTACATTTATTTAAAAATGGATAATGTCCCTATCCTCACTATTGCATTGTATATGGATGATATCTTAATATTTTGGAATAGTCATTTGATTGTCAGAATAGTTTGAAATGAAATATTTACATTCAACTAGGTACATTCTAGAGATGAAGACCGGAAGAAATAGAGATAATAGAAAGTTTTGATAAAGCCAAAGAAAGTATGTGAATTTAGTTTTGGAGAGATTCAAGATGACAAATTGTAGGTCTATGATAGTTCTTGTTGTATTGGGAATGAAGTTACCTATGGAGAATTGTCCAAAATATCCTTCTAAGGTGGATGACATGGATAATGTACCATATGTGAGTGTTGTTGGAATTCTTATGTATATTCTATGGTATGTACCAGGCCATACATTTCACAACCAGTGGGAGCCTTGAGTTGATATATGGCTAATCCTAGACAAGTGCATTGCAATGTCATTGAGAAAGCGTTTAGACATTTTAGGAGTACTTTAAAGTATTCCTTGTGTTATCATAGTTATCCTACTAGACCTCAACACTCTATGAGTATGCATGGATATGTGGATTCAGATTGGGTGGGTGACATTGACAATACAAGATCGAGTAACATGGTTATGTTTTTACTATGTATGGTGTTGCTATTAGTTGGATTACCAAGTGATAATATTTAGTTTCTTATTACAAAATAAAATTAAAGTATATTGAAGCCACTCATTCTTGTAAGAAAGTCATTTAGCTTAGATGGTTATGTTCAAATATTGGGTTTTATGCAAGAATGATTATTGTCTATTATGATAGTTAGAGTGTTATTTTTTAAGTAAAGAATCCAACTATCCATGCAAGAAGAAAACACATTGATGTATAGTTTTGTTTTTTTTGAGATATGGTAGAGGAGAGGTAGGTGAAATTTGAGAAATTTGACACTTTCATGAATGTTATAGATGCATTGATGAAACTAGTGAGCACAAAGAAGATGAGGATTTGTTCTAGTTTTCTGGTCCTCTTAGTCCCTCCATTTAATCTATGGTCTATTTGAAAGGTCTTCAAAAAGATGGAGAATGTAGGGGTTAAGGATTCTCAACTTGTGCAAATTTGAACATTATCTTTATTATATTTATTTATTATTTTAATTAATTAATTATGTGTGAATGTCTAGTCATCTAGTCTACTTTTAAGTTTGGCTGTATCCTACTTGGCAATGATTGTATGAAACATATATCACACATGTGGAGGTAGACACCCCACTTTGAGGATCTTGCCAAATATCAACCTATGATAGATTCTATGATACATTATACAAGTGGTAGAAGACACATTTTCCATGGAGAAGGTGGGTGACCAATTTGAGCTATGATGAGTTGTAAGAAAGTGTGCTATTCATTTTTAGTTTATGATAGGTTCTCTTTTAGTTTAATGCTATAAAAATATTTATGACAGATTCTTAGGACAACTAGAAGATTCATAAGAGCATCTATCATAGCTTAAAATAGTAAATTTTATGTGCCCAACATAGGAGTTTTGGATGGGAAGTCATTTAAAGATGTACATGTGGCATTAGTATGCCTTTTGGTGGTTGAAAAATGGGGCCAAATATTATGCACAATGTCATCATGTTTCTTCATCTAGAAGCTACCTCTTGTACTATATTTCTCTAGAAAAATGTTTCCTTGGAGAGTATGACAAAAGAATGTAAAGTAATATTTATAGGTGAAGTGTTATGTTGTCGAAATTGATTTTTAGTTGAAGTATCCTATTGAAGAAGTGGCACTCTAGTATTATATTATAATTATTATTTTAGTAATACAAAGTACTATGATTTTGGAGTGTTGGGTTTTTCTCCTGAAAGTGTTTTCCCCATGATATACCATGTGTTCATTGCTATAATATCTATGCATGTTATTATTTACTTGTGAATGTTATTATTATTTTTTAATAAATAAAGTTTGTAAAGAAAATTTCCACTAGATCTCCTCCCCTTGATTAGTGTTACAAAACATTTTCTATAGCTTAGGTCCCTTTCAAAGAGTATACATGAAGATGAGGGTCACTAGGTTAGTGGTGGGGGATATGATGTTCATGATGATGGAGGACAAGTTAGATGACATTTGAGATGCCTAATAATATATAAAGTAGTGGTATGGTTAGTGTGACAAAGAATGTGAATTAAAACATTGGACCAAATGTAGACTTAGTTTTAGTCACAAAAATAGGATAGGAAGATAAACTCCGTACAAGCACAAGTTGTAGCATTATAAATGTAGTAAGGAGGGGTTCGATAAAAAATAGGTGTGAGGCACATATAGGCCCCCTATATAGATAGGTATATGTGATCATTGTAATGAAAGAAACATCCATTTCTAGGCATTGGGGGAAGAGAATAGATTAGAGTGGATAGAGAGAATGCCAGAATAGGTGCCTACAAATAATAAACTATATAAAAAATTATTAGGGATGATATGGTGGTACATTACTGGAGGATACTTTATAAGATAAAACTACCAATAGAGTAGACAATAGGAAGATTTTAAAAAAAGGGTCCTATGGTTAGACATCTTGTAGAGCATTAACAAATATCTAAGGGGCCATCAAGTCATCACTACTACCACCACCAAGGTTAAGAGAAGTAGGACCATTTGGAGCTAAGTATAACAACTAACTAGTATGAGGGTCTAAGGGTGGGAAAAGATCATTGGCCCATCTCAATTTTATTTAACTATTTTCACATAGATACTTCTAATAGGGTGTGCAAATATCATTAATTTTTAGTGGCATAGTAGTCATTTTATGTATTTTAACATTACTACACTTATGACACTAATTTTACTTTTTGAGATATATGAGATGACACTACTCTTGCTGGCACTATACATCATGTGCATGTTTATAGGGTGATTTCTATATATTCATATGTTATGGTTCCCCATGTAATGGAGTATATATTGTGTTAAAATTCTAGATATGGATGTATGGTGTTATGATGCTAGATAGATTATTATTGGTTTGGATATAAAGAATGGAGAAACTTACATGTAGTGTTAACCTTTTCTTGTAACTTTTAGGTTGCAATGATAATATAAGAGGTTGACATGTTCATATATTTTGTACTTACTTTTTGGAAGGTGACCAATTTTGACAGATTTTGTTTTCAAGGGGTAAATGTTTTTTGTCCTATAACTATTTATTGGCAAGGTCACAAATTTGAGACTTCATCCTCAAGGAAAACATTCAATAGTAATGCACTAATATGGATTGAACTTAATTTTTAAAAAATCACCAATACAACAATGACATTAGACTATCCCAATACGGACAATGTCTTATAGAATTTTTTTATTTCTATCCAACTCTTCAATTTATGTTTCACATATCTTTGGTTAAGCAATTTTTTGAATGAGTAATGGTTGAAATTATATTTTTTTACCAATTATTATGTAATATGGTACCCAATAAAAGATAATTTTGGGCTTCACCATTGCACTTATATTATTGATTTTCACTAATATCATTGATTATTATAGATAAATATCTACTATCTAATCAACATTATTTTTAATAATACTAGTAGCATAAATAAAGGGATACATGGTTGAGAGGTAGCATGCATGAGAACAAATTTTCATTGCTTATTTATGAAGATACTATTGAATTATATGTCAAGAGGGTCAGCTTCTCATATGAAATAATAAAGTATTGCTTATTTATGAAGAGACCATTGAATGATATGCCAAGGGGGTTAGCTTTTGTTGAATGAAATGATAAAGTGTGACATGGTTCCAATGTGCGCATGTTCAGGCATATTCGGTGAATCTATTAGATAAAAATGCTAGATAGTTTGAAATTATATATCCAAAGCATTTGGTCTAATGTGCTATTTGTTTGTTTCTTATATGAAATGATGTAATAGTATTATCACCAATGCAAAAACTAAAATTTACTATTAATACCTATAGTTATTTGGTGAATTATAACATTCCATTGATGACTTTACTTATTATGAGATGCAAAGTAGAAATGGATTTCCACCTACTTGTGTATCATGAAATAAAAAATATATATATTAACACTAATTTTTTATGGAACAACATATGAAATGCCTCAAAAACCTATTAATAGTCTGTAAGGACAAGACCAAAACATTATTCTATAAAGATGTCTCTCTAGAATACTATATAGATCATAGCTTATTTAAATATAAAAATAAAAATTATAAATAGAATAGATGCAAACTTCTATTTCTTATATTTACATTGAATGATCATTATACTTATCATTTATGAGTTAATATGACTTCTAAGTTAATATGACATGGACCACATAGTCTAAATGACATATATGGTAGAATTGAAAATAAACAAGGGTGCAATGCAGCATAGTTCTGCCAAGACTAAAAGTGGGAATTTACTAAAATTTAGGATTATATTAATATAATATAATAATTATTCATATATTAATAAAAAACATAATATAAAATTAATTAATAATTTTAATATATTAAATAATATAATATACTTTAGTTGGAATAAATATGAATATAATTTAACATTAATAAAAAATGTATTTGAGGGTTTGGTGCATGTGTGAGAACAGGAAATGTATTGCAACTATTTTATCATAACCATTTTTTTAGTTCATATGGTTCATTGTAGTTCCATCCATAGACGATAAAGTGTTTTTATTGTCAAAATGTGGACTGTAAACCTAGTTTTGTTGATTCTAAGTGTATTTCAATCATCTTTTCTATTATGACTCTTGGTACCTGAAGTAGGCATCAATATTTATTTGTTCAAGATCAAAAATTCTCATTTATACACATTCTAGGTGTGATTAAGGAAGATTGATGTTAGGATTAATATATTGAGTAAAATGAATTACCCTATTTTGTGCAAGCAAGCCCAGTAGATGTTGAATGTTGGTAATTAATTCCAACTGGCCAATTTAAGGTGTCCCTATCATTCTCCTGTGAAAAGCCAAAACAACATTGAATGTTTTAAATTGAAAATCTTTCAAAATCCTTTACTTTTGCAGGCTATTAAATCAACATTTATTTTTATCTTGATTGGGCTCATGTAGGTTGTTTATCAAACTAAGTCTTTTATTTTATATTTTTTTTAGGAGTATGTATGATGGAAAAAATACAAAATGTTTTTGATTAAGTAAAAAAGGTTTTACAGGGACCCTGAAACCCACAACAAATTAAAGTCTTGAGATATTCATAAAAACCAAATAAAGTAAAGCATAATAAGTAGCAAGTTCAAGCCACCACAGGGCTGAGCAAGAAAAACCAAAAAAGAAAAATCCAAGCCTATAGGACAAAACCAAAATAGGTTAAGCCAAGCTCCTGAGCATGGCTGCTGCATTATTTTCCAAGGCCTCCATCAGTTGAATAGTATCTTTGACATTTTGTACCTGGGAGCCATCATCTTTTCCTCTGTTCTTCTTGGTTTTAGCCCTAGTTCTTTTTCTTGGACCTTCCGTCTGCTCTGTGTCTTCTTTCTTGATCCCCTGCTCCATCTTGAGGTCTATTTTTTCCTCCATCTTTTTGATCAACAACTTTAAATTTTTATTGGAGTTTTTTATTATGTTATGATTTTGCTCAGCCACTCCCTTAAGGATTTTTTCCAAACTTGTCATTTTGGTCTCAATGTTCAAGACACTAGTTTCCAGGCTAGGCAAGTTCTCTATAGTATTTTCCTTGTTTCCTTGAATTTTAACCTTGATTTCTTTGATTTCATGGTGTAGCCATTTAAATGACTGAAACTGGTCTAGCATGTTGTTTTTGGTGTTATTGAGAAAGCCCATTTCCTTCTCCCTAGCTTTGTCGCTTAGAAGCACCAAGGCTGGGTCTATCAGTTCTTCCTTATAAAATTTACCATCTTTATCCTCTAGGATATGAGGGAAAATGGCTTCCTGTATAATACCCATATGAACAGTGTTAATATTCAAATTTCACCAGACTTTTTTACCCCTGCTAGTGTCTTGGCTATGATACTCCCCTATAGAGTTATCTTCTATCTCTTCAATCCTAACGAGAGAAAGATTGGTGCCTTGCTCATCCTTATCTTCAGTCTCAGGGGCCTGAATTTCTATGTTGGTGCCTGGGGATTGGGGATGGGGGGATTTTTCCTCATTGATAGAGATATCAACCGAAAGGTGGCCAGATGGGACCTGCATAGTAGGGGTATTATCCTTGTCCTGTTCCTGTAAATCCACATTTTCTACTCTAGGGTTACCCACTTCATCATCTGATACCATGTCTCCCTCCTTTTCGTAATACTCATCCCCCGAGTTAGCCTCCTTCATGTCCTACTTTTTGGGGGGAGGTTCACTCTTGATAGTTTTCAGAAGTTGTTTCTTGGAAGGAGAACCCTTGCTCTATTTCTTGAAATCAACTTCCTCACTATCTTCCAATGGGATGCCGACATAAGAGCTAGAGGGAACATAATCCAAGCCAGAATTCACACTTATGGCCTTGCAATCCCTAATTTCCTTACCCAAGATTTGGGTTTTAAAGAATTCATATAACAAAAGGATTAAACCACCATGCAGGGTGGGACTCACTATTTTCTTATTTCTAAAACCAGTAATATTCTTGTTCATAGAGGAAAGGAGATAGTACAGAATAGAAATCTTGATATCGTTCTTAAAATGGTTAAGCAAGACAAAATGATAAGTTCAAATCCTGTCAAACTTGGTGTCGAGCATAATGTAGTAAATGAGAGCTCTCAAGACATACTGCCAGAGCATCTTTGAACTCCTGGGGAGGTAGTAGGTGCCCTCTTTAACAATAGCTTTCATCTCAAAATCATCCCTTGTGAACTTTTTAACAACAGTGTCAGAGAGTTTCTAGTCTCTGTAGAATTTTTTCTCAGCAATAGGAATACCCATGACCATCTAGATGACTTCCTCCATGACAGAAAACTTCTTACTCTCAATCTCCACCATCCCATCTTCCTATGATTTGACAAAGATGTTGGTGATGTCCTTCCTAAGCCCATGGAGTCGTTCTATAAAAGTGGTAACCTCCCCTTTCTATAAAGCATTCCAGATCTTTGCTCACCTCTTCCATTTTTCACTATCTCCTTCCGGCTCCCTTCTTAACCTTTCCCCTACCATAGCTATCATGCTAGTGCTGGTAAGCCACTAGTACTTCCAAGATTTTCTGCTAGCCTTCTTTCTAATAAGAACAACTTTCTTTCTGAAGATAGCTTTTTTGAAATGAGTACAAAATATGGGAAAGGGTGCCCTTAAAGTGTGTAGAGGTGGCGTATTAATAAAACTCATGCAGAACCACCAACTCACACCATGAGTGAAATAACTCATCCTAGCAGGCTTAAAGTAAAAATGATTATTGTTGATTAAAGCATTGGTACTTTGAAGATCAAACCCATTCAGAGAATCAAGCTCGCCTTTATGGAGAGTTTCATCATTATTGCTTGAGTTAAAAGTTTTCTTGCTGGCGTGCTGAAGGATGATCCAATCAACATACCAAAAGACATCTGAGGTGAGAACATGAATGGATAGATCAGCTTCCATGAGAGAGGTCCAAGTGGCATAGAAAGTGATGACTTGTTCAGGACTTTTTCCACATCTGAGAATCAGATGAAGGGGGGGCCATTTGTTGTTACATTGTTGAGGTTCAAACATGGTGATCATTATATGAGCTATAGAGGTAGAACATAAAATACTTCTTTTGATAATCTATGTGTTTGAGCAAGCTCACCGAGGGCCTTTGAGGTGTCTAACATCTTTTAGTGGGAGTGCAGGCCACCTGGATGGTTTTCTGGGTTCCATCCACAATGTTTCTACTAGTTTCCTCTAGCCTTATTTGACTTGCTCGCTTTCTGCCTGGCAATTTGAATTTGGCCCCTACAACGGCTTGTTTTCCTCCTTGTTGCTACAAGAGAGACCAAGGATAGATCTCTACTTTTTGTTCTCTTTTTTCTTTGAACCTTAGTCCATCCCTCTTTAGCCCCTACGTCACCTCTTTTTTTTCTCCTTGTTGCTATAGGAGAGATCGAGGATGGATCTCTACTTTTTGTTCTCTTTTTTCTTTGAACCTTAGTCCATCCCTCTTTTTCCTCTTTGTATTTGGCAAAGAGCTCCTCCATCTTGGGAAGTTTTTTCGGTGAGATAGAGCCCAAAAAATACAAAATATTGAATGAATGAAAAATAGAGGTTTTCAGAGAAAATTTAATTAGAGCCCAAGCTCTATCTATTGAATCTTATAATCGGGAATGTTATAGTAACACATTTCATTTTTTTGGGTGCTTTATTTAAATGTTGATTGAAAGATAAGCATGTTTGTTTAATTTTCCAGGTGTTCAATTTTATGTACATAAATTGCAATTTTTATTTTCTCATATCAAAGCTAAAGGTTGTTTAGTGGAGAAAAAGGTTGTTTATGAGAGATGAAGATGAATCAAAGAAGGTTTTAAGAAGAATTAATTTTCTTTATAGAAAAGGTATTTACAGTCAACAATGGCAAGAACAAGTTTGACAAATCCACAGATTCCGCAGTTCAAAGGAAAAAATTATGACTATTGGGCAATAACAATGAGGGCATTATTTTGTACTCAAGATTTATGGGAGCTTGTTGAAAATGGTTACCCAAAACTAGTAGATGCAAGAACATATAATGCATTGAATCAGAGAAAGATTTGTTAAAGGAAAATAAAAAGAAAGATTCAAAAGCCCTCTTCTTCATCTATCAAGGAATGAATGAAAGTATTTTTCCAAGAATTCAAGTAGCTACAAAGTCCAAGCAAGCATGAGAAATTTTTCAAACAACGTATCAAGGAATGGAAAAGGTAAAAATAGCTAAGCTACAAATACTAAGAAGGGATTTTGAAACAATCTACATGAAAGAATCAGATACAATAGACACATTCTTCACTCAAATCATTGGTTTGGTAAATCAAATCAGATCACATGGTGACATTCTTGAAGAAAGGAGAGTTATTGAAAAGATTTTAAGAAGTTTGCCTACAAGGTTTGAATCTATTGTGGTAGCCATAGAAAAGATAAAAAATCTCTCACAGTTTTTAGTTGATGAACTTTATGCTTCGCTCATTTCTCATGAGCATAGATTGAGTAGGTCATAAAATTAAAGTTTGGAGCATGCATTGAAGACACAAGTCTCAATCAACATTGGTAGAGGTAGAGGAAGAATAAATTTCAAAGGTAGAGCAAGAAATCCTTATAGAGGTGGAAGAGACAACCCATTAAAGATGAGTGGAAGGGGCAGCAGCACAAGAAGCTCAAGTGGAAGAGGTAACAACCAATATCCAAGTCAATATTCATCTCAAAATCAGTCTCAAATCCAAAGGTATGACAAATCCTCATTCCAGTGTCATTATTGTAAGAAATTTGGGCATTATTTGAATGAATGTAGAAAGAAACAATATGATTTTAGACAACAAAATACAAATTTCACAAAAGAAAATCAAAAACAAAAACTAGAACAAAACACCATGTTTTTGGCATGCAATGCTACACAGGCAAGTGAAAAAGATGTATGGTTTTTAGATTCAGGTTGTAGCAATCATATGATAGGGAATTTGGAAATGTTTTCAAGCTTAGATAAGAGTGTGAAATCTGATGTAACATTGGGCAATGACAATAATGTAGAAATCAAAGGAAAAGGGAATATCAATATTCTAACTAAAAATGGGGAGAAGAAACATTTGAGTAATGTTTATTTTGTTTCATGTTTAAAACATAATCTAATGAGCATTGGGCAGCTTGTTAAAAATGGTTATAGAGTATTTTTCAAAAATAGAGTGTACAATTTTGGATAAATTCCCAATTAATCAACTCATTTCCAAGGTTCAAATGACCAATAATAGAATGTTTCCTCTAAATATTATGCCATATTTGAATGTGAAATATGCTTAAGCACAAGCTACAATGTATACACAACATAATAAAGAAGCTGCAGCAGTCAAACAAACAATCTTTCAAGCAGAAATAAAAGATGAAACTTGGTTGTGGCATCTAAGATTTGATCGTTTAAAACTTATGGCTTTAAATTTGCTTCATAAGAAAAGTATGGTCAATGGATTACCATTAATAGAGAAACCCAAAAGAGTATTTGAAGGGTGCATCTTAGTAAATGAACATCGAGAATCATTTCTAGTGGGTATGTCAATGAGAGCTAAGGCACCTTTGGAAATTATTCACTCAGATTTGCATGCCCCAATGCAAACACCCTCAAGTGATGGAAGATTCTATTTTTTGACATTCATTGATGACTATAGAAGGAAAACATGGGTTTATTTTCTAAAGCATAAGAGTGAGGTTTTTGACTATTTTTGTCAATTCAAAGCTCTTACTGAAAAACAGAGTGGTCATTACATAAAAGTATTGAGAAGGGATAGAGGTGGTAAGTATATCTCAAATGATCTTTTAAGATTTTGCAAAGAGCATGAAATTCAGAAGAAATTTACCACAAGATATGTACCCCTCAACAAAATGGCATAGATTAAAGGAAGAATAGGACAATAATGGAAATGGCTAGAAGCATGTTGAAAGCCAAACATTTGCAAAATGAGTATTGGGCTGAATCCATATCATAGGCAAAATATATTATGAATAGATGTGCAACAAAAAGTGTCAAAAATATGATTCTCGAAGAAGCATGGAGTGGAAAAAAAAATAGTGTTTCTCATATGAAAGTATTTCGATGTGTGGCATATGCACATGTGTCGAATGAATTGAGAAGGAAATTGGACAACAAAGGAGAAAAATGTATGTTTGTGGGATACAATGATGAATAAAAAACATACAATTATATAATCCAGTCAGCAAGAAGGTCATAATCAGTAGAGATGTGCAATTTGTAGAAGATGAAACAGGGGATGGAAGTTTGGATAAAATAGTCAATGTAGTAACCAATTTACCACAAGAAGAAAATGAAGAAATTATACCAGCAATTATCCCTCCAAATGTGACTCTTCCCAGTCCTATTCAAGGACAACAAAGTGCTCAAAGGACACCATCATCAAGTATAAGGACAGCCCACCACACACAAGAAAACACACCATCAAATGTGCAACAAACACCGTCTTCAATTGTGACTCTTAGTGCTGGTCCATCAAGTCCACAATCTACAAATTCATCTAACATGTCAAATCTTACATTAGCGAGCTTAAGAAGACAAAAAATTAGAAGTTTAAGAAATATTTATGAGCAAGATGATAGACAAAGTAGTACAGATCTAAATTATATATTTTCATTGTATTCACATGTTGATGATCCAATTCACTTTGATGAAGAAATTAAAGAAGAAAAATGGATAAATGCAATGGATGAAGAAATTGATGCAATTAAAAGGAACAAAACATGGGAGTTGGTTAATCTTCCTCAAGAAAAAGAAGTGATTGGAGTAAAGTGGGTTTATGAAACAAAATTGAATGCAAATGGTGATGTTAAAAGACACAAGGCAAGACTCATAGCAAAAGGCTACTCACAACAACATGGGGTATACTACAATGATATATTTGCACCAGTGGCTCGTTTAGACACCGTAAGGACAATACTCATTATAGAAGCTCAAAACAAATGGCCAGTATATCAAATGGACATGAAGTCAACTTTCTTGAATGGCATATTACTAGAAGAAGTCTATGTGGAGCAGCCACTTAGGTATGAGATTTTGGGTCATGAAAACAAAGTTTACAATCTTAAGAAGGCTCTTTATGGACTCAAGAAAGCCACAAGAGTGTGGTACAGTAGAATTGACTCTTATCTTTTGCAAAATGGATTCAATAAGTATAGCAATGAGCTTATGTTGTATACCAAGATGAATGAAAATGGTGAAATCTTAATTGTTTGTTTATATGTTACCGATTTAATTGTAATGGGTGATTTATCAATTGACATGTTTAAATCCATAATAACAAAAAAATTTGAGATGACTGATTTGGGTTTAATGAAGTATTTTCTTGGCATTGAAGAAAATTGGGATGAAAAGGGTATTTTCATCTCTCAATATAAGTAGGAAAATGACATCTTGAAAAGGTTTAATATGATGAAATGCAAATTAGCCCCAACACCTATGGTCACAGGTTTGAAATTGAGTAAAGATGACAAAGGAGATGATGTAAATCCAACTTTGTATAAAACACTTGTTGGAAGCCTTATATATTTAAGAGACACAAGGCCAGACATAATGTTTTGTGTAAGTTTGATTTGAAGGTTCATGGAGACTCCAAAAGAATCGCATTGGAAAGAAGGAAAAATAATTTTAGGATATTTAAGTGGAAAAAAGAATTATGGTATCCAATACACAAGCTCAAATGAATTCAAACTCATAGGACATAAAGACAGTGACTATGCTGGAAGTATTGATGGTAGAAAGAGAACTTCTGGTTATATTTTTCATTTTGGATCATGTGTAGTATCATGGGCATCAAAGAAAAAACCAATTGTCACTCTTTCATCTGTTGAATCAGAGTATGTAGCAGCCACAAGTGCATCATATCAAACCATTTGGATGAGAAGAGTTTTGAAAGATCTCAGACAAAAACAAGAAGAAGCAACAAAGATCTATTGTGATAAAAGTTTAACCATAACATTGTCAAAGAATCTAGTTTTTCAAAAAAGGAGTAGAAATATAGAAACAAGGTATCATTTCATCAGAGAGTTGATCAACAGTGGAGAAATCTACTTGGAACATTGTAGGCCTGAAGATTAATTAGCAGACATCTTCACCAAGGCACTGGGAAAAGAGAGTTTTATTTATCAACGAGATTGATTGGGCATCAAAGACTGCAACAATTGTGGTAAAGGGGGAGTGTTGGTAATTAATCCCAACTACCCAATTTAATGCTGAATGAATGAAAAACATGGTGTATCATCGTAAAATGGAAGCACTTCCATGTTAAGAGCGTTGAACTTTGAATTTTAAATTTAAAGTTAAAATTACATCTTATATTAAATTATTTATATATCAAATCTAATATAATATTATTAATTTAAATAAATAATATTTATAGCCATAAAAATATATTATTATATTCATTTTGTAATAAAATTAAGCATATCATTTACTTTTTCCCACTTTTTTATTAGTAAAAGTTGCACATTTAATTTATTTATATTTTACATCCTAAAAAGTTTCCTAAACATTTGTTTAACAAGTGGCACATAGTGGCCAAGTACTTGCCTTTAGTTTTATAAATAATTTTTATTTTGATTTTGATTTATATGTAAAGTGATTTTTAATTATAATAATTTATAACTAAGTTTAATTTTAATTTTAATTTATATGTAAAGTAATTATTTAATTATAAAAAATTATAAAATTACTATAATTATAGTTCTAATAATAGTTTTAATTTTATAAATAATTATAAAATATCATTTATAATTAATTTAAATTGTAAAATAGTTCTACTTATAATTAATTTTAATATTAATTATTTAGTCCAAATAACTCTTTTTCAACAATACTATAATGTTATTCTATTAAATCTAAATTTATATAATATATATTAAAATAAATTCAAAAAATTCAATATTTTATAATACAACAAAAATAGAAATATTATTTTAATATAAGGAAAAACTTATCAATCTCTTAATAGGTATCTAAAAAGTTGTAAAACATAAACCAAATTTTATAAATAATTATAAAATATCATTTATAATTAATTTAAATTGTAAAATAGTTCTACTTATAATTAATTTTAATATTAATTATTTAGTCCAAATAACTCTTTTTCAACAATATTATAATGTTATTCTATTAAATCTGAATTTATATAATATATATATTAAAATAAATCCAAAAAATTTAATATTTTATAATACAACAAAAATAGAAATATTATTTTAATATAAGGAAAAACTTATCAATCTCTTAATAGGTATCTAAAAAGTTGTAAACCATAAACCAAATAAAATCAGATGATATATAAATTAGATTGTATTATTTGAATGCATGATTTTCATGTACAATAAATAACAAATGTGGTACATTTTAATTGGTTCACTCCAGTAATAAGAGCTCAAATGTATTATCAAATCATATCATCAAAAAATAATTTTTATAAATTATAAACTTAAAAAAATTACATTTAAACTATAGAATATGTGTTATTTTTAACAAAATAAGAAAATACTAAATTATAATTGGTGCAAAGAATTGGTTTTAATTGCTACTTAATGGAAGAAATGCAAAAAGTGATGCAATAGTACTTGCTAGCCTATCGGCAAGTACTAATAATAGTAGACCTCTTAAAGTTTTAGTGAATCAAATTATTATTTTTTTATGAAAATAATTACCAATTCTATTAACTTAGAAAACAGAGTATTACATCTAAATCAAAAAATAATGGAAAGAAAAAGTCACTCCCCTTGGATCAATCAAATTTTTAAAAATTAACTTTTACAATTTAAAAACTTAAAATAACAAAAATGAACTATAGAAAAATGATTTCTTTTAAATAAATAAACAAATACTCACTTTTCATTAGGTGAATTTTTTTAATAACAAATTTAACACCAATTATTAACAAGTGCCAATTAGTGGCTAGTACTTGCCTAATCAATTGTAATTATATTGTGAAATATAATTACAATTTTAATAAATTTATTATATTTTATTAAATGTAATTCTATTTAATATAAATTTATATAATTATATTTATAATAATAAAGAATTCTCATTAAAACTATTATAAATAAATAAATTTAAAGAAATCAATATTTTGAACTAAATTTAATAAGTTTTTAAAAATTAATTTATTATAATAATATTAAAATTAATTTAATATAGTTTAATTTAAATATTAATACTTTTTTAAGAAAAAATAATAAAAAAAATTTACATAAAAAGTCGTTAATGTATAATTAATATATAATAAAAATAAAAATTAAAAACTTTAAAAATATGAATAAAAATAAATATATATGATAATATCATAAGTTTTTATTTAAATTATAATATATTGTAAAAATTAATAGTATAAACTAGAATAAATTCAAATAACATAATTTGTTAATTTAAAAATATATTAATAAAAACTTAAAAAACATTCTTAGAACTTAAAAAATAATTCTAAAAAATAAATCTTAAAAAAACTCTTATAATAGGTCTATAAGACCTTAAATGTTTTAGCCAATCATTACATCAAAAATAATTTTTACAATTTATAAACTTAAAAAATTTACATATAGACTATAGAAAATGTTTTATTTTTAACAAAGTAAAATTAAACTAAATTGTAATTGGTGGAAAAAATCAGTTTTAATCACTAGTTAATCTCGAAGAAATCCAAAAATGAATACAATAGGACTTCAGCAAGTACTAAATAAAAGTGAAATCACATAATCTAAATAAAAGACATGATAGAATAAATATATAATTTTAATAATTATTATACTTCTCGTTCATGAATTATTAAGCCCTTAATAGTAGATATAAAGAATACCCCCAAAAAAGCCTGTATATAGATTAAATGATTAGTAGAATTCTCTTTCATGAACTAGCAAACCCTAAGAATTTCCGTCTTACAAAAGTCAAAGGCATCCAAAATGAAGTCGCAGTTAGAATATATTTTTACTATTATATTCCTTATAGCAATATCAGTCAAAAACTACACTCCTATTTACTATTATATTATATTCGTTATGGCTCTTCGAAACTCCGAAAGGCCAAGGCTGTTTAAAATATATTTTACTCGATTCGAGTAAGAGGTAAATATTATTATCTACAGACCAGCTGCCATCATTTGAATACATGCTCGACATGAGCACGCAACACTAAAAAGTTATAACTATTTCTGTTTTTAATAGTAAATAATGATAGCTAGCTGAGAAAATCAGCGACAGACTATTTAAGATATGAGCTGTTTGCACAAAAGCGACCATACTGCTCATTACTAAAAATAATTTACTCCTGTATTGAAATGAAATTGATCACTTGTTGCAACCGGTGAAGAAAACTCTTTGTATAGCAATTTACCTGCAATATAAAGGAGGAAATATAAATAAGTTGCATGCATTTAAATGATTATTATAGAAAATAAATAAAAAGATCTGCATTTTGATTATAAATGAATAAGTTGGAAGGATTTGTAGCTTGAAGATATGAATCAGCTTAAAGATTTATTTGGAAGGAAAATGCCCACAGATCTGTTGATCTAACAGAATAGCAAACACAAACAGAGACTGAAGACAAGCAGATTTATAGTGGTTCACCTATTCAGGCTACATCCACTTTCAATTGTGGGATTCTCAGATTTTATTATTCTCTGTATTTTACATACAATCAGACTTCTGTATTAACAGCAACAACAAAGACATGAAGACCAATATATAGATTCTCTTAACACTACCGAAAAACATAGCAATGAAGAAGCTCAAACGGCAGCCGTTACAAAGAATCCTGCAGTTGTGAGAAGTAAAGGAATTTTCCTGTCAGAACCGTTATGTAGTTGATTGGGCTGTACAACCCAACAAGATCAATGTTTTATACATTTTTCTTAAAAATAAGTTTGGACAACAAAATAGCATCGAATCATTCACAGGCGCCGGCATAAAAAAGCAGAGAACACAGCGCTCTATACAAAATAAAGCATTCTAAAATCGTCCAATCTATTCAAGTTATTGGAGGAAATGAGAATTCGATATTTTAAATCAAAGTGAGATGAAGTACTGTTATGGCCCCTCAAATCAAAGAACAAGTAAAAAGGGCTGA
The DNA here is from genome assembly GCA_027943335.1 of Chamaecyparis obtusa. Lineage (NCBI taxonomy): Eukaryota > Viridiplantae > Streptophyta > Pinopsida > Cupressales > Cupressaceae > Chamaecyparis > Chamaecyparis obtusa. The sequence goes on from BSBK01009197.1 coordinate 143,790, forward strand.
AATATTGTATGAGGTAACTTACATAACATGTATGCCTATAATCATTATAAGAAGTTAAAAGGATTTGAGATTGAAGATAGGAATTGGCTTAGTCTTTGATGACAAATAATCACAGAGAAATTTGAAATAGTTTTCCAAAAAAGTGATTCTCAGTAATTAAGTATCGTCCTTTCATTCACAGGCAGTGTATAAGATCTTATACAAATTGAGCTTAACATCTAAACAAATTTCAAAAGGAAGAGAACAATAGTAAGACATTGTATACAGAATAAAATACTCTAAATTCTTGATTATATAATCAGATTCATATGGGCGTCATAAACTGAAGAATGAATGTGTTTGAATGAATGTTTTTGAGGAAGAAAAATTTCAAAACGATTGGCTTGAATCCAAGTGAGATAAATGCTGTTATCTCCTCACAAAGGTTCTAAAAACCATAAGAAATAATAATTTTAGGAGCCTTTGAGGGAGAGGTAGTAGCATTTCTCTCAGCAATACATCTGAATAACTAAAATTTTTTAATGAAATCAGTTTTCTCTTCTGATATGTTATTATTATGGGCAGAGGAATATATATAGATAAAAGTTACAATGCATCTGAATGAAATTTACGTATTTAGCTACTATTTATTGGTCCCCACTTATCTTCATATGGATATATAACTTTCTTTATGCTACGCACAATGTAGAAGACAAGTTTATCTACACAAATTCTTTCATAGATTTAATGAGATAGTTGTCTGGCTATTGAATGTCAAGTCAAATTTGATCAACAGTTCTTTGATGTAACCGAACAGGCGGTTTCTTTAAAAGTAAGAAATCTACCCTAGACAGCCAAAAGAGATAAGGTTTTCTAGTTTAGGGTTGTTCAAAAAGAATCTGAATAAACAACTATTTTCCATGATCTATATGAACCATTAAAATCCCTATGTCTTATTAAATCAATTGTGGAAACAAAAATATTCCCTTGATTCAGTGATTAAATTAACAGATGTAACAGTTCATCAAATGAAACGATGAGAAAAGAAAGTGCAGGACTAAGCATTCTTTGTGACGAGGTATTCTGATATGGTGGATAAAGCTGCTTTTTCCTATGGTATTCCATTATTGTGGAAGAAACAAATAATATCGTATAATATTCCTTGACAATGACCTGTGGGAATTGACTTCCACGTTGTATGTGTCACCATTATCTTAGGTTGAATCATAGATTACTTCTTAGTGTAGTATGCATATAGTTGAATTTAATGTGTCTTTTTTTTAATTAGTTTTTATGAAATTTAAAGGATAATATTATAGTATTCATCAAAAAGTAGGATGTGAAAACTTCTACTTGAAAAATTAAGATAGAATCAAGTTCAAACATTAATAAGCTATAAGTTCAAATTCAGAAAAAATAATATAAAGTCTAAGTAGCTAAGAAAAACTATTACGAGGATGATTTTTATTATTAGGAGTCTTATAAATATTACTAAAGTCAGGATCCTTAAATCATTCATACCTTGTACACATGCCCTCCTTCTTTATCTTCAAATATAAATACTTTCTAGAATTAGGTCACCTAGAAAGGGAATGCCTTTGAGAGGAGTTATACCACTAAAAAAAGCCCTATCCATGAGAAGAGGTCATAGTTTCACCATTGTGAGGGTTGGAAAAATAGGCATAGAATTATCTCTATTTGTAGGTTGCTAATGCTCATACCACTAGGAACCATAGTTTAGTATACTAGTTGCAACTCTATGGATATCTTCAATGAGGAGAAGAGAAATGAGGCTTAACACTTGAAATAGTTCAAGGAGAATTAATGTAGTTTTCAAAGAGTTGATGCAACATCTTTCTTAAACTTGACTTGAATATGGATAAGAACATTGAAGAAAGTGATAATTTTTTTGTAAAGAGAGAAATGATAATCAATGAAAAATCTATCTATCCTATAGTTAAACAAAATTGTTACTTTATAAGGATACACAATCCAAGTGTACTTGAAAGAGAAACATGATCAATTCTTTAAAAAAATCAAGTGTCAAAATAATGAATATTGTAACTATTAAATTTATAAGTAAACTAGATGAGATCAAAATGGGTGACCTTGATAAACAATTTCTAGTAGACAATGTACATGAACTTAGCCTATGGAATGATTGACAAGATGGCTTGAAATATACAATGCCAAATGAACATATACTAAAAAATTTTCACGTGCCATTTTACTTAGTCGTCTAAAAGAAGTTGAGAAAAAAATCATCAGTATAGTTTTTGGGTTTTATAGTTACACATAAGTGTCTCAAGTTACCATTTATGATCCTTTCAACATTCAAATTATAAAATATTTAGAATTATTTTAAAATTATATTATTGTAGTTTAACATATTGAATGGACATTGAAGTTACATAAATATATGTTTTATTTTATCTTGATTATAATTTTAGGTGACACTTTACAAACTAAAATTGCTTGTAATATTCTAATTATCTTTCAAATATTATACAAAAGAAACATGACAGATATGATATGAAAGATTATACAAAAGTTTCTACTAGCAATATAATGAAGAAAGGGCCTAGGCCGAATATTGAGGTAGTTAGATCTTTGGTTAAAAGGAAATGGAGACTCAAAGGTCAAGTGCATATTATAGCTCTTCCTAAGAGCTTCCTCTATTTTGAGTTTTCTAATAAGGAAGATTTGGAATTTTTGCTATGTGGTGGTCCTTGGATGTTTGGAAAGATGAGTCTTGCACTGAAGAAAAGGGGACCTGAGATGGACTTTAATGGTACTTTTTCATTTTGGCTCGTCTTTGTATGCACTTTTTGGGACAACCATTGGAGTTCTCGAATGAAGATGTGCTGAAAGGTTTGGCTTCTTCTTTTGGAGAATTGTTGTCCATTGATCCTATGACGACGACCAAAACCAGAATGTTTTTTGCAAGAATCTATGTCAATATTCATCAATTCATAGATTGCCTTGTGAAGATAGATATTATTTCCAAGTTGGGAAAGTGGAGCCAAGAAGTTGAGTTTGAATCGGCTCCCTTTTCTTTTTTTGTTTGTATGAAAAGTGGAGACTAGACCAAGAGTTTCCCTAAGAAGGTCAAAATGAATATTAAAAACCATGAAGCAAGGGGTAAGAAACCTAAGATAAAGAATGTTTGGAAACCTAAGATCGTGGATAATGAGAGTGTCCAACTAGAATGTAGAGGTGAAGAAGTTACATTAGGAGAAACATTGGAGACTACTGGAATGAATCGACAAAAGGAAGGTAAAAAGGACAACATTTCATCTATTGGGTCAGAACATGATAGTTCCAATGGAAGGAATGAAAAATAAAGTAGGGAACTTGAGGACTGTAGCTCACCAAAAGATAATATTAGTAATGATAGAAACGTGAAAGATAATTATTAGAAAGAAGAGGTTATGTTAGAAAAAGAGACTAAGGAATGCCATGTCGATCAAGAGAATAGGACCGTTGAAAAATCTAATAGGGAAAATACTTCTTATGGAAGAAAATCTGAGTATAATCAAAGCCCTGAAGAAGGGGAAACATGTGAGGATTCTATATCTCAAATGAAGTGTACTCCTTCATGGGTTACTGATTCTATGGAGCTTTGAAAAATAAAAAAAATGAAGGAATTTTTTAATCATGTTCAAGTGTGCATCATCTTGGGAGGTGACCCCTCTACTGATCTTGTGGTTCTAGAGGGTGTGGATTTTGTTAAATATTCTATTTTAGAAGAGGAAAATTTGGGTAGTAGACAAGAAATAAATAGTAAAAATAGGAAACAACACGAGGCTAGTATCGAAGACTTGGAGAGATCATCTCAAAAAGATGGTGGGAGAAGGAAAACAAATGGGGAAAGGCTCATTTTGTTCTTCTTCCCAATCTGGAGTGGCCACAAGGGGACAAACTAAAGCTTATGTTGGAACCCCAAATAGTCAACAAGGTAGAAGAACTACAAAATACATTCAGGAGCTAGAAAGTAAGAAAAATATTGCAGATGGGAAACAAGCTACTCGATTCTGAACTATACTCTTGTTAAGAAATGAAGATGGTTTCAAGGAATATGAGGGGGTTGGATAGCTCCCATAAATAGGATATTTTAAGAAATATGGTAAGAGATCATAAACCTGATGTTGCACTTGTTCAAGGAATTAAGATGGCTAAGAAAAAGTCTAAAAAGCTTAAGTTCTTTAAAAATTGTGGTGTTGCTAGAAGCAGTTCTCATGGTGCATCTGGGGGTAATGTTATTTATTAGAACCATAATTATATTAGAGGTGATATCATGATGACATATGATATTGTAGTTAAAATCCATCACATTCATGATGATTTCACTTGGATTATATCTAACATTTATGCCCCAAATAATAGATCTAGCATGAAATTTTTTTGGGAAAAGATAGGGGTAATTAGGGATGCTTTCCCTGATCTTATTTGACTAGTTATGGGTGATTTCAATACCCCTTTGAAATATTGTGAGAAGATGGGAGGACTACATAGCCAGCTAGATAGAAGACTAGATCTTATGGATTTTATAAACTAGCAGGATCTTATGGATATTGATCTCAAAGGGATTAACTTCACTTGGTCAAATAGAAGGGTTAGTGAGGATCTTATTCAAGTCAAATTGGAATGGGTTGTGATTTCTTATGATTGGTTGCAAAGCTGCCTCTTCTCCCTTTCCTCATAAAAAATTGGGTCTGATCTTTTCTCAATTATCTTTGTCGTTGATCCAATTTCTAGAAAAAGAAATTTCCCCTTTAGGTTTGAAAAAATGTGGACTGATCACCTCAACTTTGATGATAATTTTAAAGAATTGTGGGACATATATGCAAATGACACTGCTATGTTTAGAGTAGCCAAAACATTGAGGAATGTGAAGGACTCTATTAAGAATTGGAGTAAAAGAACATTTGGTGACATTTTCAATTCCAAATCCAATACTCAGCTTGAGGTTAAGGAGAAAGGCTACTCTTAACACCTTATTGAGAAAGAGAATGAATTTGTTATCAAATATCATGATATTAAGAAAAAAGATGAGACATTTTTGGAGATAAAGATCTTTCTCTATCTAGCTAAAGGAGGTAGATAAGAACATAAATTTTTTCCATATTACCACTCTAAAACATAGAGCCGCAAATCGTATATCCTACCTACATACTAATAGGGGAAGAATCATGAAGGAAGAAGACATTAGGTGTGAAATGGTTGGGTTTTTCTCATCCTTTCTCTCATCTAATCTTTCCCTCAATCTAGATAATCAAGATGTTCTTATGTTTGTCATCCCTTCTCTCTTCTCTGAGGCTCAAAATGATGTCCTTGTTGCTATTCCTTCCTCTAAGGAGATTAGAGACACTATTTTCTCCTTTGAAGGGGACAAAGCTTTGGGGCTAGATGGTTTCCCTATTTTTTTCAAAATTTGTGGTATATTATGTGTAAGTATGTGTTTGATGTGGTTAAATAATTCTTTGGTACTCATAGAATTATGAAGGAGATTAATGCCACTTTTCTCATGTTGATCCATAAACGGGGCTGGCTCCATTAATTCCTTCAAACCAATCAACCTTGAAACTCCTTTTAAAAAATTATTTCTAAAGTGATAATATCTAGAATTATGAAGCTCTTGAATAAAATCATTTTTCCTCAACAAAATGGGTTTGTCTGATAATCTACAACTGATTGAATATCTTGATGGAAATAATGGACAAGTGAAAGACAATTATTGATGGTCACTAAGATACTAAAGTGATGTGTAAGAAAATTAAATCAGTCAATGTATTGTCATTGATTTCAACTACTTTTAACTATACTTATCATGATGGTTACAAACATCTAAAGAAGGAAAATCATAAAGGAATGAGATATTTGCATGAAGATGAGATGTATATGAAAGATATGGCTATGGTATACATTAGGTAACTTATTTATGAGTTTATGACATCATGTTGTTGACTTGATTGAAATATATGATTTTGTTATGTATTGAAGATCATAATTGAATAAGTTTATGTGGTTGGTAAATGAAGATTTATGTATACATTGAGCTAGTGTAGTGTATACCGAGCACAGTATTAATCGAGAAGGTAATCACCAACACCTTCTGTATTGAGTGAGTGAAAGAAATAAATGAAGTTTATAACATCCAACTGAAATGATGAGCTAGATAGATGCTTATGATTTTGAGGTAGAAGTTAATGTTTGTTATGATGATCCAATGGTTGACAAAATTCAAGATTGACCGAATGAGGGAGAATGAAATGTGTTAATGACACAATTTTTGAGGAAGGTTAAAGAGGTAAAAATGAAGGATGGAGATTAAGAGGCCAAATCAATGGATGAAAAGAAAATAGTTTATGATGTCTATATGAGGAGACATGGGATTCATTATTGAGTCTGGGATTTTTTATGTTGTAGGAGAATTTGCATGAAAGGATTATTTTCATGCACCATTGATCAAAATGGTTGAAGATAGAACTGATTTGAACAACAGACATTACCGAGCAATTGAGAAGCATAGACCAAGTGGAATAAAGTTGGAGGATATGAATAATTGAATTGATTATTGATCAAAGGAGGTATTTTGAGCTTAGCTTAGATATGAAAATCTGAAAATCATAGTTGTATTTGAATCAAATCATTACTGTATCAGTTTAACCATTGTTATAGTTAAATCTCTTAACCAAGTGAGACTTAATAGTATTTTGTATTTCAATATGACATTCAATGAATGTTGATTGTTTTCTTGTTGACCCCATAGTGAGTTTTGGTCAAGGGAGAACTATCAGTGATAAATTCTATAACCAGGTCACACCTTACATAGTTTTTGTAACCTTTAACAGGGTTGGCTCCTAACCAATCTCACTTCAGAAGAGTGAGTTATTTTGGGTTACCAGTCCTAGGTGGTTTTTCCCCTAACAAGGTTTCCACGTTAAAAATATATGTGTTATGTGTGAATGATGTGATCAATTATTATTTTTCTTTATATGTTTCATAACTGGATAGATCAGTAGACACAGTATTAAATTTACTAGCAATCAGTAGATAAAGAGAAAGACCTAGTTGATAACTTGCTGAGTTGATTATTTGATTGAAATGTTTTTATATATACATCTTGGAGATTGGGATTATAGGATAGCTAGGATTAACTAATTCACCTCCCCTCTTAGTTATCTAACAATTGGTATCAGAGCATAGAGTTCTTGGAAGGAAAAGTTTGAAGGAGTTAAGCTAAATATCACAAGATGTATAAGAGAGAGGTGCCAAAGTTGAACAAAGATAACTGCTAGACATGGAAAAGAAGAATGAGACTATAAATATATCTAGAATTGGAGAATCTTTTATATATTACTTGGATCATGATTTCATCCTAGCGAATAGAATTTTTACTGATTATTAGATGAGAGATAGACATGAACATAATGTCACAATGATAGAGATTGTTGCTGACTTATTAGATGTTGAATTTGAAGATGTCAAGACATGCACTACTGCTAAAAGAATGTGGGACAAACTTGCACTACTTCATGGAGGAGATGTAAATGTGCTAAGGGAAAAAGATGAGAGTCTTAGAGGAAAGTTTTATGACATGAGAATGAAAGAAGGAGAAAACATTTCACAATACAACAACTGAACTAAGGAGATTGTCAATGCTATCTGAGGAGTAGGAGGTATTATTGAAGAAAACATTGTTGTAAGTAAAATTCTTAGAACCTTGCTGCCTATATATGCTATTAGAATCTATGTAATCCATGAAATGAGATCAGCTCCGGGTAATCATCTTATACTTGGCAGCCTAATCAGTAAACTGATTACTTTTGAATTGAATAACTTTGATAAAAATATTGTTCCTAATGTTGAGTCTTCATTTATGTTGTCCCTGAAAATTGGTAAATCTAGTATTAAACACATGATAAGAAATGAGAGTGATAGTGACAGTGATGAAGATGAACTTGATGAACTTGAAGCATTAATGGCTAGAAGACTGCAAAAAGGAAAAGGAAGATATAAAGGGAAATTACCTCTGGTATGTTTTAACTATAAATAAATTGGCCACATTGTAGCTAGATGTCCTAACAGGAAAAGAGATGACAAATACAATGAACAATCTGATGAAAGAAAGTTTGACATCTAAGAGATAGCTAAGAACATAGAGGCAACTGTCAGTATGACAGAAGAAGCAACCAAGACTACAAAGACAAAGGGAAAAAAGCATGTGAACTTGTTGAAGATGATGATGACACTGAAACCGACACCCACACTCATAAAGATATTGAGGTGGTATTTGTATCTTTGAAAGAAGATTCAAAATAATAAGAAAGGTATGTTGAAACAACACTTATTTCTAAAATTAGCAAGAATGATACTTGGATTATTGATAGTGGTTGTACACATCACATGACTGGTGATGAAGAAAAATTTGAATATATTGAACATTATAATGGTGGATCTGTTAAAATGGGAAATAACACACCTTGTCTCATGAAAGGAAAAGGATCTATCTTTTTGCGCAATAAGAAAAGATGTGAGAATGCATATTGGGGGAAGGGACTTAACTATACTTTGTTTAGTATAGCACAACTAAATAACATAGGCCACTAAGTTGCATTTGAGAATATAAAGGTGAAAATCTATGATCGGACTGGAAAGTTGGTTGGTATTGGTGAACAATCTAAAGGTAATCTATTTTATCTTGACAATGTTGAAACTTCTTGTTTATTAGCTAGAATTGAAGATGTATGGTTAAGGCACAAAAGGTTATATGTCATGTGAATTTTGACAACATGGTTAAAATTAGTAAGAAAATGAGAGTTAGAAGCTTACCGAGCTTATCTAAACCTGACCATGTCATGTGTAAACAATGTCAAAAGAGAAAAATGTCAAAATCTAGTTACAAGAGAAAAAACTATTCATATAATGTTTGAATACAGTTAAAATGGATTCAACTCTATTCAAATGTAAATGGAGAAGGGGGGAAATATGAGATCTATTCCCTAACCAAAATTCCCAAAGAAGAGATCCAATTTGATCAACCAAGAGATTAATACACAATTGAATCAATTTATGGAGAATATGGAAGAGAAAGAGAGTAAATCCAATATTTCCCTATGAAGGAATTTATGCTTGGAATATGAAATAATTGAAATACAAATACTAACCTCAAATTAGGGTAGATCTGGAAAATGTCAAATTTTGATGTCTGTGTGTACTTTCGGGAAATTCTAAAACATGATCCAGACTAGAAATCCTGAGAAAGAGAAAACCCAGACATCTTTCAACAAGATGAGATCAGGTCAGGTTTGACCCTCATAAAAGGTCAAATACTACATTCTTTACTTGAAGTCTGATTTGAATTCTATTCACAGATCTCAAAAGTTTGCCAAAAAGGGTATCCAAATTCGCTCTCAAATCCAAAATCCACACCTGTACCTGGAAGAAAATAGGGTTTTTTGTTTTTTGTTTGAGGGGTTTGCCTTGGTCAAACCCTAGTTTGGAATAAACCTTAATATTGAAATTGAAATACGAATGCTAGCAAGTAGTAGAAAAGGATCTAACAATGAAGCTATGCAATTCAATAGATATGTAATTGTATTTTGAATGTAAACAAATATATTGATATTAAAGCTTGAACAAAAAAAAAATGTAAATCAAACCTCCATGATTGTATGCTTAGAATCCACCTTAATAAGAGAATGAAATGGATCTTGAAGATGAACAAAAGGATCTTGAAGGAAGATCACACCATCATGATGACTAGATCTAGGGTTTGAATGATGAATCTTGAATGCTTGAACCAAATCCCTTCAATGTCTTGAATGCTTGAATCCTTGATCTTCAATGGAGAATTTGGATAGAGAAGAGGACTTGAATGCTTGAATAGATGCTTACTTGATCACCTTGAGAGCTTGCACATGAAAACTTGATTATCAAAACTTGATGATTTGATCATGAAAGTGGATGGATAAAACGAGAGAGGAAGGCCTCCTTTTATAGTGAACTAGGGCACAATCCTCTAGAGGGGCCACCTTGGAGAATTAACTCCCAATTAGGTCCTAACCTTTAGAAAATATACCTAGATTAAATGCAATTAAAGGATTTACCATCCCCAAACTTGAAATGGTTAACCCAGAGGCGGGAAAGTAAATATCTCGAAAGCCCGAAACCCAAAAATTTAGGATTCTGGAAATTTGAATGAGAGGGGAAAAATTGAGGTTGGACCTAAACTAGTTAGGTTTGACCTCAATCCTTACCTAGTCAAGTTTGAGCTCGATCCTGACCTAGTCAAGCTCAACCTTGACTTTCACCCTAGGCTCAAATTCAGTCAGAGCCAGGTCAAGAGGTCTCGGGGATGCCTAGAAACCTAGAAATGAAATTAGATTAGGATGGAATGCCAGAGATAGACATAAAATCCTATGTTTACTATGATGAAAGCCAGGAGAAATTATTTTTGAATCCTACTTAGAAAATAGAGCCAAGGAAGAGGTAAATTAAGGAGAATCCTCAAGATCCTAACCCTAATTTCACCTAGAATGAATAAATCAAGTGCCAGGAAGAAGTGGAAAATGGGGAGAAAGCCAAATAGATGAAAATACCCAATCAAGGCACTTAACATGATCCCAAACCACTTACTCAGAGGGCTAAATGTTATTATCATGGAAGTTCTTCCATTTTAAGACTATACATTAAGCCCCCACTTTAGCAAGAGTATGGACTCGATGAAAACTCTTGGTAAAGGAGAAGAAAGAGAAGATCCTAGTGGATTCAAAATGATATAAAATAAAACTTAGCTTAGGATACAAGCCCCTAGAGTAAGGATTCTAACTCAACATATATGCATGAGGGTGTCAAAAGAATAAGGGTTAGTACTAAACAACCCAAATCAATAAGCATAATAAACCTCGCTAAGAAATATTTCTCATAGTAATATCATATTTGGAAAGCTATCATAAAAGCATAAATGTTTACATAAGAAAGGAAATAACAACACTATAAATAACATAGCTTCATGATCCCATCCTATTAGCATGAAAGAAAAAAGAGAGAAAAGAGAAAGTGATTACTTCGCACAGTAAGATGCCCACCTTACCGTGAATCACCCTAGAGGGAGAGCCCAACAGGTTCACCAATAAAATGTGCTTGCAATTGTAATGCATCTTTTGATGGCTTCTAGAATACCCATAGATCCACCTTCTTGTATCACTATGAATATAAAATGCATGTCTACTCAGGATTTAGCAACTTATGTGTGTTACCTTTGGAAGATTTAGCATATAGGTGCATGTCTTTTCATGATTTAGCAATTTATGTGCATTACCTTCCAAGATTTAGCATATTTAAAATTGGAAATGCGTGTCCCTTCAGGATTTAGCAACTTATGTGCATTACCTTCAAAGGATTTAGCATATTGAAAAATTTGAAAAATGCATGTCTCCTCAGGATTTAGCAACTTATGTACGTCACCATCAAAATATTTAGCATATAAATGCGTGTCCTTTTAGGATTTAGCAACTTATGTGTGTTACCTTCTGAGATTTAGCATGTAAAAATAAAAAAAATATAGTACAAGGGAGACCCCATATATGCCCCCCTCCTTAATATGGAAAAAATATAGTATTTTGACATGTTAAGGAAATAAAGGAACAAGGATAAAGCCTTCTTCAGCATCAAGACAATATCCATAGAATGCACCTAGTCCAAGCCAAGAAGGTCACAACTCCTATGAGGCCATGGAAGGGATGAATGTAAAGAGATATTATGCAAGAAGTGAAAAGAAAGTAACCCTTAAGAGGCATAGCACACTATTCAGTTTCCAAGGTGAGACATATATCAGCCATGGGAACCCAATGTCAAACAACAAAAGAGGTTGGTATCAAGGACATAGGTCCTTCATGCAAACCAAATTTTTCATGTATGATTGGATGTCTCATAATAGATAAATAATACTTAACCAAGGAAAGAGGTGAGTCCCAGTAAGAAAGAAGGAGATGGCATCCTTGCCCCCCAAGTGTAGGACAAAGATGAAAGAGGATACCTACTTCACAAGGCAAGGAGATATCCTATTCAACAACAATGTATACTATATCCATAGCGAGGGATATTGACCCCTACATCAAGAATATAGATAATCATGAAAAGGATATGTCACTCATGGAAAAAGGATCCTTAAAGAAAGAGATATTATCAACAAGACCCCCACCAAAGAGGACTACTTTAGATAAAATATCAGCTTTCAAAGGTAGGAACGAAGATTCAATCATCAAGCCCCCTGCAAAGAAGAGGAAGAGGAATCTTTAGAATGTGGGAAACAACTCCAACACAAAGAAAGGGTAAGAGTTTATAAAGAATATAATTTTCAACATAGAGAAGAAGTGACGACTAAGGACAAAAACTTCTCATGTAAGAAGGTTGTCTATAGTCAACACATCTGTCAATATGATGAAATAATATTATAATATAAACAAATACCACTAAGCTAAGGAAAGATACTCCCTAGAAAAAGAGAAAGAAAGAGGTATCTTGCCCCCCAGAGACAAGGGATACCTTTGAAAAAAAAATGTCTTAGAAAAGATATCTTGAAAAGAAAGGATATATTCTATGGATGATTAAAAACATAATGCAAAACCATAGAAAAATAGGAGAGAAAGAATACCAGTCAAGGAAAAATAAAAAGACCTAATGGATCCTAGGAGACTAGATGAAGATACACCTCTTGCCCCCCAGTCATGAGACAAGAGGGAAATTAACATCTACATTATATCTAAAGGAGAGGAATCCCCTATATCAAAATTATGAAGGAATTTTAAAACTACACAAGAGTAAGATATAATTCCTAAAGCAGCTCTTTCTTTAACATATGACTTGAAATGTTTACAATCAACAAGTAAGTGTTTGTTACTATAATGAAAAGGAGATTTATGTTTGTATAGAGCATCTATTGGCATAGGTCTAAAAATTTATTTCTTGGAATTCATTAGCTCAACATATACCTTCTTAGCAATTTCTTGTCGAGTATTAGGGTTATCTAGGTTAGGTGCGGGGAGAGGAGGATGATGTTTAACATCACCTACCTTAACTTGAGATTTTGAACACCCAACACCATACATATTTGGTTTAGGGGGTATATGAATTGGAAATCTAATACCATGTTCATTAATGCCTAGCCCTAAACCTTTATAACCTTGTTTAGTCACCATATTATATCCAGTAGTATACAGATTATGTAAAGCTTCTACATGAGATGATTGTTTATCATGCTCATGAGTAAAGGTTGCATAAGGTGGGATAATAGGTTTTGAAGAAGTTTCTTTACCCTTTCCTTTAATATTATCATGAATTGGAGGAGAAGGTAAATCAAAGAAATCTTGCACATCCGCATCCCAAATGATGGCTTGAATCCCATCATAAGTATGGGAAGAGAGAGAATTAATAGATGGAGAATTAGGTATCAGAATAGGAAGATTAGGATTAAGATTAGAATTGATAGGATTAGGATTAGGATTGATAGGATTAGGAATATTAGGAGATGATGTGTCATCTACCCAATTCTTCACATAATCCAAAAGATGAATAAGGCTACCACATAAATCTCTAACAAAAGTTTTAAATGTAGGTAGACTAGTGTCAGTCAACTTCACAAAAGCATAAGCAAGAGCAAAGTGAATGGTCATCAACATAATGAAGTGAATGATACTTTCATAAACATCATAGGTATGATAAAGAGATGCTAAAAGAAGAGTAATAAAGAACATAACTACACACCAAAGCATCTTAACAATCACCATAGAAAATGAAATGCAAAAAATATTTTTGGATTTTATTGAATATATAATTTTTTTGGATTTTTTAATGTAAAATTCAAGAGCATAAACTGGATCTAATCTAAATGCAAGAAAGGATCTAAAATCTAACATAATAGGGCATTGAATTCCACAAAAGGAAAGGAGAGTAAGTACATCGGGTTCACCAAAATGAATAGAGTTAAAATGGATTCAACTCTATTCAAATGTAAAGGGAGAAGTGGGGAAATATGAGATGTATTCCCTAACCCAAATTCCCAAAGAGATCCAATTTGATCAACCAAGAGATTAATACACAATTGAATCAATTTATGGAGAAAATGGAAGAGAAAGAGAGTAAATCCAATATTTCCCTATGAAGGAATTTATGCTTGGAATATGAAATAATTGAAATATAAATACTAGCCTCAAATTAGAGCAGATCTGGAAAATGTCAAATTCTGATGTTTGTGTGTACTTTCGCACAATTCTAAAACCTGTTCCAGATTGGAAATGTCGAGACAGAGAAAACCCATAAATATTTCTCCAAGATAATCTCAAGTCAGGTTTGACCCTCATAAAAGGTCAAATACTACATTCTTTATTTGAAGTCCAATTCGAATTCTATTCATAGATCTCAGAACTTTGCCAAAAAGGGTATCCAAATTCCCTCTCAGATCCGAAATTCCGCATCTGTAAATGCAAGAAAATGGGGGTTTTTGTTGTTTGTTTGAGGGGTTTGCCTTGTTCAAACCCTGGTTTGGAATAAACCTTAATATTGAAATTGAAATAGGAATGCTAGCAAGTAGTAGAAAAGGATCTAACAATGAAGCTATGCAATTCAATAAGTATGTAATTGTATTTTGAATATAAACAAGTATATTGATATGAAAGCTTGAAAAAAACAATAAATGTAAATCAAACCTCCATGATTGTATGCTTAGAATCCAACTTGATAAGAGAATGAAATGGATCTTGAAGATGAACAAAAAGATCTTGAAGGAAGATCACATCATCATGATGGCTAGATCTAGGGTTTGAATGATGAATCTTGAATGCTTGAACCAAATCATTTCAATGGCTTGAATGCTTGAATCCTTGATCTTCAATGGAGAACTTGGATAGAGAAGAGGACTTAAATTCTTGAATGGATGCTTACTTGATCACCTTGAGAGCTTGCACATGAAAAATTGATTGCCAAAACTTGATGATTTGATCATGAAAGTGGATGGATAAAATGAGAGAGGAAGGCCTCCTTTTATAGTGAACTAGGGCACAATCCTCTAGAGGGGCCACCTTGGAGAATTAAATCCCAATTAGGTCCTAACCTTTAGAAAATATTACTAGATTAAATGAAATTAAAAGATTTACCATCTCGAAACTTGAAATGATTAACATGGAGGCGGGAAAATAAATATCCCGAAAGCCCGATGCCCAAAAATTTAGGATTCTGGAAATTTGAATGAGGGGGGAAAATTTGAGGTTGGACCTGACCTAGTTAGGTTCGACTTCAATCCTAACCTATTCAGGTTTGACCTTGATCCTGACCTAGTCAAGTTCGAGCTTGATCCTGACCTAGTCAGGATCAAGCTCGAATTTGACCCTGGGCCCAAATTTAGTTAGAGCCAGGTCAGGAGGTCCCGGGGATGCCCATAAACCTAGAAATGAAATTAGATCAGGATGGAATGCCAGAGATAGACATAAAATCCTATGATTACTATGATGAAATCCAAGAGGACTTATTTCTGAATCCTACCTAGAAAATAGAGCCACGAAAGAGGGAAATTAAGGAGAATCCTTGAGATCCTAACCCTAATTTCACCTAGAATGAATAAATCAAGTGCCAGGAAGAAGTGGAAAGTGGGGAGAAAGCCAAATACATGCAAAGACCCAATCAAGGCACTTAACATGACCCTAAACCACTTACTCAGAGAGCTAAACATTCTTATCATGGAAGTGCTTCCATTTTAAGACGATACAATGTTATTTTGGAGTTGGTTCATACTGACTTGTGTGGTCCTATGAGAACTTAGAGTTATTATGGAGACAAACATTTCATCGTATTTGTTGATGACTAGTCTAGGATGATGACTGCCATATTTTTGAAAAAAAAATCCAAAATTTTAAAGATGTTTAAATGGTATAAAGCTAAAGTGGAAAAGGAAAGTGGAAAATAATTGAAATGCTTGAGATTAGATAGAGGTGGTGAGTATATTTTTGATGATTTCGCTAACTTTTGTAATGTGCATGGAATTAAAAGATAGGTTTCTACACCGAGAACACCACAATTGAATGGAATTGCTAAAAGGAGGAATAGATCTATTGTTGATTGTGCTAGAACACTAATGAGTGAAAAAGATGTTGCAGAAACATACTGGAGAGAAGCTATTAGTACTGTTGTATACACATTGAACCAAGTATAACTGAAGAAAGATTCGAATAAAATACCCTATAAGTTATGGTATGGTTACACACCAAATGCAAGTTATTTCAGAATATTCAGAACTAGATGTTACATTCTGAAAGATGATAGAAATGAGGAATTTGACTCAAAGGGTGATGAGAAATATTCTTAGAATATTCTGCTAAAAGAAAAGCTTACAAATATTTGATTAATGTTACTAACAAAAATATTGTGAGTGAAAATGTGAGGGTTGATGAGTTTGCTGAGAAAAATGATGAAGAAAGAAAAAAGGAACCAGAAGATTATGGTAGATTTACATACATTGAGCAACCTGACACTCTACCTGAGAAATAGTCTAGCAATACTGAGTAATAGAATAATGATACTGAGCATCAGCATATAGAGACCAAGAATGAGGAAACAATTACCAAGGAAGATCTTGATACTACACCGAATAAAGAACAAAGAAGAGAGAAAATATTAGCAAAATTTGTTAGAAGACACCATCCACAAAATTAGATTATTGGAGACAAGCAAACTATCATGATGACATGAAGTAAGTTGAGAAAAAAAATATGCTTAGTTTGTGAATGTGAACCTAACAATGTTAGAGATGCACTTGAAAATGATTAATGGATTAACACCATGAATGAAGAAATAGATCAGACACTAAAAAAAAAAGCATGGACATTGGTATCAACACTGAATGATAAGAATGTAATTCCAGAACCAAATGGATATGAACAGAAATAAGTTGAATGAGAATGGTGACATCACTTGAATAAGGTAAGAATCAAGTATGCAAAGGATATGCACAAGAAGAAGGTACTGATTATGGTGAGACTTTTGCACCAGTGAAAAGACTTGAAGGAGTTATAATATTTCTTTCATATGTTTCCTACAAAGGATTTAAAGTATATCAAATGGATGTCACATCTGCATTTTTGAATAGAATACTTGAGGAAGAGGTATACATTTAACAATCTGAAGGCTTTGTTGATCTGAACCAAAAAAAAACATGGTATGTAAGTTGCACAAAGCACTATATGGATTGAAACAAGCACCAAGAGTATGGTATGAAAGACTCCATTCATATCTTATCAGTATTGGATTTGTTAGAACACGTGACAACAACAATTTATACTTGAAAGGTGAAACTGATGATAAAAATTTTATTGCTGAAATTTTTGTTGATGATATCATATTTGGAGGACATGATAATATATGCAAATAATTTTCTGATGACATGAGAAAAGAATTTGAAATGTCAATTTTTAGAGAGATTAAATTCTTTCTTGGTTTGCAAATTATACAAAAAAGTGAAGGTATTTTCATTACACAATCAAAGTACATCAAAGAAGTGTTGAAGACCTTTGGTATGGAAGATTCAAAACTAGTTGGTACACCTATGGTCACAAGGATGTATTTCTCAGTCTACTATAGAAGAAGAATATGTTGTTTCTACTCCTAATTGTTCAAACATTTCATGGATAAAACAACTTTTTGAAGGTATGAAAGAGGAGATCACTGACCCAGCGATAATATATTGTGATAACACTAGTGCTATAAATGTTTCTAACAATGTAGTGATGCATTCAAAGACAAAGAATATATCTATAAAGTATTACTACTTGAGGGAACAAGTAGAAGACAAGAAAGTAAAATTGGAGTTTGTGAAATCAAAAGAACAACTTGGATATATATTTACTAAACCCTTACCTAAGGATACATTTTATTACTTGAGGACTAGACTAGGGGTCCATCCCTTGTCTATCAGTCACTAGGGTGATCAGAACGTTGCATAAACCTATAGTTTATCAGACTATCAAATAATGTTTATGCACAGTGCTCACACTCTAGGTTTCCTAAGGTTGTGAAAGCTAGAAGATGGAGAATGAAATGACACTGCATATCATTACATGAAAGGTACTTGATCTGGACCAAACACTAGAGATAATATTTTGGCTACTAAAGAGTTGTTTATTATTTTTGGCATTGTTGTCAAAGGGAGAGAAGAATCAATGAAATAGGGAGAGAGAATCAAAATGAAATAGGGAGAGAGAATCAAATCAATGAGAAATGAAGAAGATCAAATCCACAGGGAGAGTCTACATGGAATGATAATGTTGTGTAGTGATTAAACATATTAAATGTACAAGCTAGGGAGAGCTTACCAAGCTACAACATTTCTTTATATATTTTTAGAATAGATGTTTGGTATTCTATGGAATATTTTATATTGTGTTGACATCAATGCCAAGGGGAGAGATTGATAACCTATAACTAATTGAATATCCCGATGGAAAGAATAGACAAGTGAAAAATAGTGATTGATGGTCACTAGGATACTAAAGTGACATGTATGAAAATTAAATTAGTCAATGTATTTTCATTGATGTCAACTAGTTTGGACTATACTTATCATGATGTTTACAAACATGTAAAGAAGGAAAATTGTAAAGGAATAAGATATCTACATGAAGATGAGATGGATATGAAAGATATGGGTATGGTATACATTGTGTAACTTATTGATGAGTCTATGACATCATGGTGTTGACTTGATTGAATGACATGATTTTGTTATGCATTGAAGATTAGAAATGAACAAGTTTATATGGTCGGTAAATGAAGATTTATGTATACACCGAGCTAGTGTAGTGTATACCAAGTATAGTATTAACCGAACAGGTAATCACTAACACATTCTATATTGATCAAGTGAAAGAAATAAATAAAGTTTATAACAACCGATTGAAATGATGAGTTGGACAGATGCTTATGATTTTGATGTAGAAGTTAATGTTTATTATGATGATCCAACAACTGACAAAATTCAAGATTGATCGAATGAGGGAGAATAAAATCTGTTAATGACACAACTACTGAGGAAGGTTAAAGAGGTAAAAATGAATGATGGAGATTAAGAGGCAAAATCAATGGATGAAAAGAAAAAAAATTATGATGTGTATATAAGGAGACATGAGATTCATTATTGAGTCTGGGATTTTTTAAACTATAGGAGAATTCACATGAAAGGATTATTTTCATGCACCATTGATCAAACTAGTTGAAGATATAACTAAGTTGAACTACAGACATTACCAAGCATCAGAAAAGCATACACCGAATGGAATAAAGTTGGAGGATATGCAGGATTGAATTTATTATTGATCAAAGGAGGTATTTGTGCATAGCTTAGATCTAAAAATATGCAAATCATAGTTGTATATGAATCAGATCATTATTGTATCATTTTAACCATTTCTACAGTTAAATCTCTTAACCAAGTGAGACTTAACAATCTTTTTTATTTTAATATGGCATTCAATGAATGCTGATTTTTTTCTTGTTGACCCCATAGTGACTGTTGGTCAAGGAAGATATGTTAGTGATAAATCCTCTAACCAGGTAACACTTACAGTGTGTTTTTTAACCTTTAACAAGGTTGGCTCCTAACCCAGCTCACTTCAGAAGAGTGAATTATTTTGGGTTACCGGTCCGAGGTATTTTTTCCCCTAACACAGTTTCCACGTTAAAAATCTATGTTATGTGTGAATGATGTGTTGATTTGTTATTTTTCTTTACACATTTCATAAATGGATTGATCGGTAAACACAATATTGAATTTACTAGAAATCAGTAGATAAAGAGAAAGACATAGTTGATAACTTACCAAATTGATTATTTTATTGAAAAGTTTTTATATATACATCTGGAAGATTGGGAATGTAGGATAAATAGACTTAACTAGTTCACCCTCCCCCCCTCTCAGTTATCTAACATTGTCCCATGTAGGAAAATTTTGGACTATCATTTATGTGCATGAAATATCCATTCTCTCATAAGCTCCAATAATTAGGGATTCCTCATGAAAGTGGATTTATCTAAGGTGTATGATAGAGTTGACTAGGGATTCCTCCTCAAAGTCCTTTGTGCTTTTGGATTTGGGAGAAAAGTTGTTCTACTGATTCACCAACTTATTTCCACTTACTTTTTTGTTGTGTTGGTTAATACTTCAACTTCCAATTTATATATCCGCACTAGAGGTCTGAGGAAAGGGGGCCCCATTTCTCTTATTCTCTTTTCCATAATGGTTGAATGTCTAGGGAGTCTCTTTCTTAAACTCAATAATTATGGAGCTATTCAGGGGTTACGACTATATTCTCACCCCCAAACCTACTCTCATGAACAATTCAAGTGGATGACACTATTCTTAAGGGGGTTTCTTTAGTCAGAGAAGATGAATTCATAAAAGTGCCTTGAACATTTATACCTCTTCTATTGGGAAATTGATCAATTGGGGAAAAAATCTTTCTTCTTTTTCAACACTCTAGAGGAAAGTCCACTGAAAATTTCTAAGATCCTTGGATGCCTCATATTGTCTCACCCTAGGAACTATCTAGGATTACCTTTGGGATCCAAACCCCTAGAATTATTTTGGCTTTCCTTAATTGATAGATTTTATAGTAAATTGGTTGGCTATAAAGGTAACATGTTGAGTCAGGATGGAAAAGTGTAGTTACTTAAGAATTGTCTTTAGAACCTCACTATGATGTATACTTTAAGTCTGTTTAAAATCCATGGAAAATTTGTAGATTTTATGAAAAGAATGTAAAAGAAATTCACATGGTTTGGAATAGAAGAAAGGAAGAGAATCCCTCTAATTTCTTGGGATCAACTTTGTAAACCTAAAAAATATAAAGGTATAGGAATTAGGCCCATCCAAAATTTAAATAATGCTTTGTTGGCCAAACAAATATGGAGAATGTATGAGGAAGAGAGGGAATGGAATATCATCTGGAAAATAAATTATCTCTTCAATGCTCCCTCTCTTGAGGAAATTTTTCCAGCTTCTAAAATCATAAATGGTTCTTATATTTGGAATTATGTTTAGGAAGTGAAGTAATGTGCACCAAAGGGGAGAAGATGGAAATTAGGTAATGGAAAAAAAATTGAGTTGTGAAAGACTTTTGGTTGCTGGATATTCTGTTATACAAGACTCTAGATGATGAGAACATCATTTAGAGATGTAAATTGACCTTTGGAAATGTAGTGGCTGATATGAAAAGTATGGTTTTGTTATCTGGGCCGTTCATTCTAGTGAGAAATTTACTATTTCCTTAGGTCTTTCTGCTAGTTATGACTCTATTGGGGATATTCATTTCAGGACCTCTTCTTGGAACAATATTCTTATCCCTAAAGTTGAGATTTTCTTCTGGATTCTCATGTAAAATAAAATTCTAATTATTGATAATTTGTGTAGGAGAGGGTTTTGTATTACTAATAGATATTTCCTCTGCAAGAAAGAGGTGAAATTTTTTCTTAATCTTTTCTTCCAGTTCTCTTACTCCCTTTAAGTCTAGGGTTTGTTCCCGCAAGGCTAGAAAATTTCTTGGTTTTTCTTTGGAAATATAAAGGACTTTCTTGCATAATGGATTTGTCTAGCTTCTAATAAATTTTCTAAGATGGTTTGGTCACTTAATGCTCCCCATATTTGTGAAAACCTTTGGAAGGAATAAAATAATAGGGTGTTTAGGGATAGGGAAGCTCATCCAGTGGTGGTTGAAAAAAATCTTTTTAGGGTTATCCAGGAGATCTTTGATTCTTCTAAAGGTGAGGATTTTTTAGTTGGTGAGGTTTATGATCCTAATTCCTTTTGGTTATCAAATTTTAATCTCAAAGGAAGGAAGGGAAAAAAGAGGGAGGGATTGGTTTGGTTGTCTCCTCTAGAGAGTTGGTTTAACACCAATTTTGATGGAGCAACTAAAGATAACCTTGGTAAGGCTAGTTTTGGTGGGTTTGTGAGAGATATGTATGGTAATTGTATTGGTGTTGTGTCCATTCCTTTATATGTGCAGACTAGTCATGTTGTTGAAGCTATGGGAGCGATCTAGGTCATCAAATTAGTTAACAAATAGATTGTTAAAGCCTTTAGGTTAAGATTGATTCCAACAACATTATCCAATATCTTCTTGGTAAGATTAAGGCTTCTTGGGAGATTGACTCTATCATAAAGGAGTCTTAGATCATCCTTCTTACATTCAATCATGTGTCAATCTCTCACATGTAACAGGAAATTAATAAAGTTGTGGACCATATTGCCAACATTTCTATTAATAGTGATGCAATCATTACTTGGCACAGGGACTTTATGCATGATAAAGATCTCAAAGATATCATTAATTATGATATGATGCATAGTAAAGTGGGAAGGATTGACAAAAATTATGGAAATGACATTGAAGGGATTTGATTTTGATGAAGGGATTATTGTTATTTGGGGAAAGTATAAAAATAGTATTTTTTTTTCTCTATTGACTCATTTTCTGGGTTTCTATTTGGGCTATTGTTTGTAGTGGAATTTCAAGTAACTATTTGAGCTTGAATTCTGTTGTCTCCAATATGGGATGTGATCCTAAGATACATGAGCCTGACTCTTGCAATAACAAGAAAGAGGAGAAAGAGGTTTTCCAACGACTTGGGAAAGGTGGCATCACTCCTTACATAGAACACCTTCATGGTTTCAACAAAGAGGTAACAAATTTTTTGCTAAAGGATGGAACAGTTCCTCTATTACTCTCTATGGGGTTAATGTTGACCTAAATGACAATTTTTCATTTATGAAATTACTGGTATTTCTAGTTTTGGGAGGGATTTTTTTAAAGAGAGAAAGATATCTGATGTCTCCCTGTGTAAATTCCCTTAAAAAGAGGAAGATGAGAAGTTTTTAATTAAGGTTGATGATTATTACAACATAGAGAAAATTAAACCCTTTTGGAAGAAAACATTGACCTACATTATGGTCTATTTTATATTGGATGGGAGATACATGAAGGTCCATGGGTATTATTTTGTGCTCTTAAACCACTTTCAACATAAGGACATGATTTCATTCTCGTACTTCCTTCTCAAATCTTTGATTAACATCCTGGTCGAACATAAGAAGAGGACCAAAAATCATATTCTAATAAGTTTCTGAACATGTTTTAATGAAATATACATTGGGAATTATTGTTTGAAACAAGGAGACATGACACCTTCCCATTCTTAGCCTTCACTAAAAAAATCTACATAACCCATGTTAGAATGATTCCTTCATTAAAAAGGAAGGTAAATTTTCTTATAATTATTGACATAAAAATTATTTTAACTTAGAAAATGTATAAAGAAGAGAAGGATATATAGAAAATTTAGTTAAATTATATTTAACAATAAATTTATTGAGAATATTGGTAGAGATAAAATAAGATATGGAAATTTAAACACAAGATATACAATGCTTCTTTTATTTCTTTCAAATACACAAAATATATATAGGATTTTAATCTCCTATATTGTAGGAACTACTTCTTAAGAATATAAGTTTTTTTCTAAAAACTCACATGCCTTAAATATCTCATATGAATGTTAAAATAAATTATCCTATAATATTTTTTTTCTATTGAGTATAAGTTGTTAAGATATAAAATAACAGAAGTTCATGGTATAACCGAATTCAACAACATTTACAAAAACATGGAATGTCTGGTAGGATCAAAAAAAAATATATGCTCAATTTACATAGTTAAATATATAATAAAAATATGAAGAGTCTCTCCATAGAATGTAAATAGTAGTTACTGAGTTATTATTAGAACTTTAAGTACCACCCTTTCTTGCCTGGTTTAGGAACACCAACCACTGGAGCATCAGATATACTTGTATCATGATTATGTACAGTGTCAACATTTCGGGTAACATTAGAAAAAATTCTTTGGACACTAGAAGTACCACCTACAAGGGTGGCTATATTAATCTACTTATATTTGTGTCTTCCATCTTTGATCTTCTGAAGGAATTCTCTCAAAGTAGTTACAAATTCATCTTTGGCCTTGGTTGTTGTGTAGCCAAATGCTACCTCTTCCCTGCTAACCTCTTCTTTTCCATCCTAGATCAGACTCGTTCCTTCACTTTGAGTGTCACAGTCGTTTGTGATGCTATATTAAAAAAAATTATCCTTCGAAGAGACTCAGTAAGATGCATAGGCCTACCACTGAACAAATAATCATTCATATACTTCTAGATTAGCGATAAGATATGTGCATATAAAATAGAAAAAAAGGGATTGTAGAATTTGTTTAAACTCAAGAAATTACCAGATAAAAAATTGAGGATTATGTAATTGTTATTACCAGTGAGACCAAAAATGCCCTAAATTCCTCTTACAAAGAAAACATAAAAGAAAATATTGTTAATAGATTCACAACATCTACACAAAGAGAAAGTGTTAAGCTCCCCATTGCATTTTTTAACATGCAACCTATGGAGGAAGAAACACCACATGAAACAAGCCATTTTAGGTTCAATGAGACAGTGCAAGAGATTCATCAGTTGTTTGGACCAAGTTAGAGGATCAAGGTTAAGCATCCATTTTCTATTAAGATGATCAAATAAATCATTGAAGTTGGAGAGAATCTTATATATACTTAAATTTATTATGGGGAAGCGGAGTTCCATTAGGCCACTTGAGAAGGTTAATCCTAGAAGTCTCCCCACAAAATTATTTAGGTGGGTTTAAGGATTTGTAGGAATCTCTCAAAATGGAATAGGTTCTTTAGTGAGTGGGGATAGGTCAAATTTATGCATCAAATCCTGCCACAAAATCAGATTCCTATTATGAATGATGTTAGAGAAACTTACAATGCCTTTATAAGCTCACTTTTTAGTAGAGCATCCTTGTTGTAGTGAAAGTGGTTTGTTGTTGTGGTATAAGTTCCACCACAAGTATTTTTTATCACAAATTTCATTATTTTCATCAAAGAAAAATTTATTAGAGATTTATGCCTAATATTGTTCAAAATTTTCTAGATAGCCTTGAACACATTGGATCCTGCAACTTTGAGTTCAATCTTTCCTACCATTAGATCATTGATATTGAGGTTCTTCCAGGATTTTGTCTTAAATAGAGGGGCCCTAGTAATGTTATGTATAATTAAGATCTTCCAGGGTTCATTACCTTGAGAGGCCTTGAAAATCTTGTTAGTCCATTTTCCAGTCATAGCAAAAATCCTTTGAAAATGGCCTCTTCCCTGCAAATGTTTTCTTGAAGTGCCCTTAGCCCTGTGTTCTCCAATGTTTCACCTTGCTCCAGTCCAAATCACATGTGCTGAATCAAAAAATCTAGAAGGTTATTCAAATTCTATGGTCTGCAGGAAAACAATTTCAAAATTTGTCTAAATGTTGAAAACCCATAGTATTTTTGAAAATCCATGATGTTTTCGGCCTGTGTGTTATTTTCGACCTTGTGCTTCCTATTTTATGGACTTGTCTTCTGGTGTCAAAAACTCTATGTGTTTTTAGTCATTCTCTGTGTCGAGTACTTTGTGTGTTTTTGACCTTGGTCCTAACTGCACAGGTGCGATGGATGGTGGGGCCCAGTCCTTGCAGAGTTTCTTATCGCTCATTCTCGAGATCTCCTAGTGGTTACATCTCTTATTCGGTGACTTGGCGACTATGTTGTCACGCAATCTCTTGTTTTTGGCAGTTAGGTGCCTAACCTTTAGTGACTCGGTGACTACTGGTCATGTAATCTCTGAAAGTTTGGCGGTTAGCGGCTAGCATCTCACAACCTGGTGGGCAGTTAGTCACGTGGTTGCTGAATGCTTGGCAGTTAGTTGGTGGGTCCAGTATTTCTCAAAGCGGAGTAACAATGCAGATAAGATCTACGGTTGTCGCATGATCATGAGGAATATTCTCACCCCTTGCGATCATGCGATCACTGTCCGATCTTCCCAAAAGGTAAGGCTTTTCTTGGTGGTGGGTCCTGTGTTAGGTGATTCAGTGGTTATAGTGAATGGTGGTATGACATGTGGCATCAGGTGAGCCCAGGTGGGGTCTAAAGTTTGGTGGAGTGGGTAAAGATCTAGTGATGCCGACAAAATTCAATGTGTTCACATGTTCACGTAATAAAAAGGTGATTGGCTAGTTCATTTGATGATTCAGCAAACAATGGTTGCGTGATCACTAAGTCTTTTGGCGATGGTGTAAGGTATCTTGCAAGCTGGTGAAAGTTCTTCGGTCGCCAGTTCACCAGATAGGTGGGGCTGATGTTTTTGGTGATGAGGCTTTTCTTGATTAGCTAGCGGGTGACAGGGTGACAGTCTCATGGCCTTGTCATGTGTTCACATAGCCCACCTTTTAGCTATGCGATCATGTGACCACTGTTTGGTCATCATAGTTACGGAGTTAGGCAGGTCCACAGTGCCGATGTTGCCGAGGTGTTCTTTTTTGATTGGTTGCTAACTGCTGATCGAGTTGTTGACTTTCCAAAGGGGTCTGTGAATGTTGTGTATTAAGTTTGATAATTTGATGTGCCAGGAAGAGAAAGGGATCGATGGCCATGTTTTAAATTTTGTCAAGTGACCATTGCAATTTGAATTCAAATTTGTAGAAGGGTTTGCAACAACAGAGATACCAAAATTCAATGTAGAAATGACCTTGTCTGGTAAGAAGTGATTGGTTTTCCATTTGCAGTGTGGTCTGGGGTGCCATGAGTGTTTGCGAGGGTGTTTTACAGTGTGGGGGAGGATAGTTTTTGTTGGCTCGAGGTGTTTTGATGGTCTGTTTAGACTATTTTTCATGATGAATTTGTGATCCTAGGTACAGATTTGAAGATTTTATCTTTCTTGTGGATCATTCTTGTTTCTGACAGATTGGTGCTAGTTTTCCCTCCGGCATGTTGTTTTTTGAATTTTGCTATAGTTCGCCATTGTAAACCTATGCCTTAGTTGTCTGTAGCTTGTTGCAACCTATTATGGGTTTTTAGGATAGCTAATGGTATAAAGAGTCAAAGTTTTGACTGTGTAAGGATTCTAAATTTTGTTAGTTCCAGGAAGGGTTCTGTCCTACAGATTTCTCCTTCTCTCTACATATAGAGTGTTCCTCTTTCTCTTGCTAGTTCTGAGAACACAATACATATTGTAATAAATTTTTCTTATGTATGAGAACTTAATATACTCTTACTGTTGTCAAACTATCTCCATTTCAATTCTGAACTCATTAGTCATGCATCAAGGATGTCTGGTTCTTCTATTCTGCATTTCCTGAGAGCTTGTGGGTGCGGTTATCTTCACAGAGATGACTGGTTCAAGGTTAGTATTCATGTATGTATGAGCTAAAATATCAAGGATAGGTCATGCTTGTCTTCTAGTGGATGTTGGTTAATGTATTGTCTATTCATAGGTCTCTTCTAAGGGGAGGGTCAAAATCCTTTGATGGGTAATAGCATATTTGAATACACAAGTGGGAACTAAGTTAAGGTTTGGTCATGGTGTGTGATTGATGTCAGACATCAACACATTGAGCATATTGTGTTCTTATTTCATAGTTGTCCCTTGCAATATTGTATTTGACTCTGTGGCCCATTGGATAAGGCACTAGTCTATGAGAGACTTAGGGTATCTTAGGGATCCCTTCAACCCAACATTAAATCATTTACCTTTCCCTTTCATGTTGGTTGTAGTAGTAGGATTTTCTCTCTAGTCTTTAGACTCATTCTGTGCAAATAAGGCTATTTGTACATGAATTAGCTTCATTGGGGTACAGGTTACCTGAAGGGGTTTGAAGGCTATTGCACACTAATCTATCTGTAGGCCTTTTGTTTTTCATGAGGTGTCTTGAATGTGCAGATAAGGCAATACCCGCTTGAGTGAATGTGGAGCTCAAAGAAGAAGGAGGATTTCTCTCTATCCTCATCAATTGGTTTGTTTTCCTTGTCAAGCTTGAGTGCCTAACCTATGTTTCAAGCCCAACCATTTGATTCAAGTTTGGTCCTACAAGGAAAAGATCCAACAAAATGGTGACTCTACTGGGGAGAATAATGAAAAGAAAGTTTATTTGTTAGAATCTTTGGTTGCAGTCATATTGAAGTATTCAAAATCTTATTGACCAGATTGATTTGCCCATTCGAGTCACCAAAAAAATGGTGATTCTGTTGGGGAGGCCATTGGAAAGAGTCAAATACAAGCATTAGCATTTGCAAAAAAATTCACTTAGTTGTGAGTGGTGGCTCTGATTTGTCCCTGTTTGATCAGTACATCTTCTTATAAATAGTGCATGTTATCCTGGTGAGTTTTGTGTTGGTTGGAAGAAGAAACAATGAAATACTTTCCTCTTCAAGGAGGTGGTGACTCTACACTGAAAAAAACTTGATGGAGCTGCATGGTGAGCTCTAGATCTACCTTGCTTTCTAGCCAAAGGATTCAAGCTGCAAAATTTCCAGGTATTCTTTTGTTGAAATGTTTCCCTATCAAGTGTATAGCACTACTGCAAAGGGATGAATGTTTGTGGGCAATTCCTCATGGAGGAATATAAGCCCTTTTGTTTTGATGGCATTGAAGGTGCCCCTAATGAGTTCTCTACTGAGGATGGGAACTGCTTGCCAAGATTCATGGCTAGTGGATCTGTTTCTGTAGGCCAGCATATTGATGTTGTCATGGGTATTTTTGGTGATATGGATGTTGAATATGAAGATGTTTCCATGAGATTATTTGTGCACACATTTTCTGATGGTGCAAGGAAGTGGTTCTTGTCCTTGCCTTCATGTTCAATCCCTTCTTGGGATGTGTTGATAGCTAAGTTTGTTGAGCATTTTGATAAAGATGCTACTCTCAAGAAGGAATCAGCAAGGTTGAAAATGGTGAACTGGCAGTTAGCAGAGGACATAAGATTGCTAAGACTGGTGGCTCCTGATGATGTTCATGAGGAGGCCAGTGTTTCTAATGTTGATTCTCACTATGCAGAGAGTGTTGACTATGAAGTTGATTCTGAGATCAGTGCATATGAGAATGTTGAAGATGAATCTGAGGATGGCAATATTCCCTTTTTGTCTACAAATTTTTCTTCTTCTTAACATGAGAAGGCAATCCTCTTGTCCCGATTTGATGATGTTTTGTGTGAAGGGCAAGATATTGAATATGATGCAAATGATGATTCCTACATAGATTGTTTCACACAAGATGATCTAAGGCCATAAATGTGTATCCTTGTTCCTCACAAGGATGATATTTGTAGCAATAGAGATGTAGCTGATGAAGATGATATTGAGGCTCAAAATCCATTGAGCAGTGAAGAGATTTCAGCACTCTTGGCTGATGAATTCCAAAGGTATGTACCTTGTCTGGACTTTAATTTGTAGCTCCCTTGTGATATAGTCTTTGACACTAATAATGAGGCCAGTGTTCAAAGTGACCATGAAGATCCATGTATATTAGGTTTCCCCTCTGGTAGTGACTCTGCAAAAAGAGAAGTAGAAGGACATGTCAGTGTGTTTTCCTGTCATCAAGATTGCAGTGATGAACAAATTTCTTGTTCAAACCCTTTCCCTATTTCTGCTAAATATGATGTTAAGTGTGACAGTATTGAGGACTTAGTCTTCAATAGTTGGGACAAATTTTCTTTTAGTGAAAATAATGATGATGCAGTGCTCCCCTATCACAAAATTTTTTATATGGACCTTCACTTGGTTTATGATCCAATCAGTGAGGATGTCATGGAAGAACCAAGTTGCTTAGTGGTTGAAGTAATGTATGAAGGTAAATCAGAGGGTTCGAGTCCTTTTCAGATAGGTAACTCTAATGTAATGCATGGTAATCAATATGTTGTATTTTTTGATGCATTACTAGATTAAATTTTTGCTTCCAGTCAGCAGGGAGAAGTAAGTGATGTTCCTTACTTCTTAGAATATGAATGTGAGTATGATGGTTGTGATTGGAAGAGCATGGGTAGTGATCAACACAGTTTCATTTTTCAGCCCATGAATATTCACATATGCTTGCAGCAAGGTGGTCATAAAATTTTTAGGTGGCTGGTTGCATATGTGGATGAAAATCAGACCTTTGATACAGGAGGGTTTCTGATTTTCTTTGGGTGGCCTGGGGCCAATTTGTAAAGTTGTAAATCTTGTAAATTTTGTAAATATTCTTTCCCTTTCCTGTTGTGTGCTTTCCCTTCCTATTCCCTATATTTTTTGAGGTCTCTATGTTTTGTCCAGTTGGTGGTCTGCTTCTCCTAGAGATCTGAATCCTTGCCATGCCTGCAGGAGGCATGCATCCCCAACTAGAGCCACTGTTAGTCCATTTTCCAGTCATAGCAAAAATCCTTTGAAAATGGCCTCTTCCCTGCAAATGTTTTCTTGAAGTTCCCTTAGCCCTATGTTCTCCTATGTTTCACCTTGCTCCAGTCCAAATCACATGTGCTGAATCAAAAAATCTAGAAGGTTATTCAAATTCTATGGTCTGCAGCAAAATAATTTCAAAATCTATCTAAATGTTGAAAACCCACAGTATTTTTGAAAATCCATGATGTTTTCAGCCTGTACATTATTTTTGACCTTGTGCTTCGTATTTTGTGCACTTGTCTTCTAGCGTCAAAAACTCTATATGTTTTTAGTCATTCTCTGTGTCGACTACTTTGTGTGTTTTCAACCTTGGTCCTAACTACGTAGGTGCAATGGATGGTGGGGCCCAGTCCTTGCAGGGTTTCTTGTCACTCATTCTCCAGATCTCCTGGTGGTTACATCTTTTATTCAGTGACCTAGCGACTGTGTTGTCGTGCAATATCTTGTTTATGGCAGTTAGGTGCCTAACCTTCAGTGACTTGGTGACTGTTGGTCGTGTAATCTCTGAGTGTTTGTTGGTTAGCAGCTAGCATCTCACAACCTAGTAGGTGGTTAGTCACGTGGTCACTAAATGCTTGGTAGTTAGTTGGTTGGCCTAGTATTTCTCAAAGTGGAGTAAAAATGCAGATAAGATCTACGGTTGTCGCATGATCATGAGGAATATTCTCACCCCTTGCGATCATGCGACCACCGTCTGATCTTCCCAAAAGGTAAGGCTTTTCTCAGTGATGGGTCTTGTATCTAGTGACTCGGTGGTTACAGCGAATGGTGGTATGACGTGTGGCATCAGGTGAGCTTAGGTGGGGTCTGAAGTTTTTCAGAGTGGGTAAAGATCTGGTGGTGCTGACAAAATTCAATGTGTTCGCACGTTCGCATAATAAAAAGGTGATTCACTAGTTCATTTGGCCATTTAGTGAACAATGGTCGCATGATCACTAAGTCTTTTGGTGATGGTGTAAGGTATCTCGCGAACTGGTGAAAGTTCTTCGGTTGCCAGTTCGCCAGATAGGTGGGGCTGATGTTTTTGGTGATGAGGCTTTTCTTGATTAGCTAGTGGGTGACAGGGTGATAGTCTCATGGCCTTGTCACATGTTTGCATAGCCCACTTTTTAGCTATGCAATCATACGGCCGCTATTTGGTTGTCATAGTTGTGGAGTTAGGTGGGTCCACAGTGCCAGTGTTGTCAAGGTGTTCTTTTTTGATTGGTTCCTGACTGCTGATCGAGTTGTTGACTTTCCAAAGGGACCCGTGACTATTGTGTATTAAGTGTGATCATTTGATGTACTGGGAAGAGAAAGGGATCGATGGACATGTTTTAAATTTTTTCGAGTGACCATTGGGATTTGAATTCAAATTTGCAAAAGGGTTTGCAATGATAGAGTTACCAAAATTCAATGCAGAAATGACCCTATTTGGTAAGAAGCGATTGGTTTGCCATTTGCAGTGTGGTCTGAGGTGCCATGAGTGTTTACGAGGGTGTTTTGTAGTGTGGGGGAGGATAGTTTTTGTTGGCTCAAGGTGTTTTGATGGTCTTGTCAGACTATTTTTCATGATGAATTTGTGATCTTGGGTACAGATTTGAAGATTTTATCTTTCTTGTGGATCATTCTTGTTTTTGATAGATTGGTGCTAGTTTTTCCTCCGGCATGTTGTTTTTTGAATTTTGCTATGGTTAGCCATTGTAAACCTATGCCTTAGCTATCTGTAGCTTGTTGCACCTATTATGGGTTTCCAAGGTAGCTAATGGTATAAAGAGTCAAAGTTTTGACTATGTAAGGGTTCTAAATTTTGTCAGTTCCAGGAAGGGTTCTGTCCTATAGATTTCTCCTTCTCTCTGCATATAGAGTGTTCCTCTTTCTCTTGCTGGTTCTGAGAACAGAATAAATATTGTAATAGATTTGTCTTATGTATGAGAACTTAATATACTCTTACTATTGTCAAACTATCTCCATTTGAATTCTGAACTCATTAGTCATGCATCAAGGATGTTTGGTTCTTCTACTCTACATTGCCTGAGAGTTTTTGGGTGGAGTTGTCTTCACAGAGATGACTAGTTTAGGGTTAGTATTCATGTATGTATAAGCTAAAATATCAAGGATAGGTCATGCTTGTCTTCTAGTGGATGCTGGTTAATGTATTGTCTATTCATAGGTCTCTT
Source organism: Chamaecyparis obtusa (assembly GCA_027943335.1). Classification (NCBI taxonomy): domain Eukaryota; kingdom Viridiplantae; phylum Streptophyta; class Pinopsida; order Cupressales; family Cupressaceae; genus Chamaecyparis; species Chamaecyparis obtusa. Next base: position 176,277 of record BSBK01009197.1, read on the forward strand.
CTAAGGGGAGGGTCAAAATCCTTTGATGGGTAATAGCATATTTGAATACACAGGTGGGAACTAAGTTGAGGTTTGGTCATGGTGTGTGATTAATGTCAGGCATCAACACATTGAGCATATTGTGTTCTTGTTTCAAGCTGTCCCTTGCAATATTGTATTTGACTCTGTGGCCCATTGGATAATGCACTAGTCTATGAGAGACTTAGGGTATCTCAAGGATCCCTTCAACCCAACATTAAATCAATTACGTTTCCCTTTCATGTTGGTAGTAGTAGTAGGAGTTTCTCTCTAGTCTTTAGACTCATTCTATGCAAATAGGGCTATTTGTACATGAATTGGCTTCATTGGGGTAGAGGTTACCTGAAGGGGTTTGAAGGCTATTCCACACTAATCTGTTTGCACACCTTTGGTTTGTCATGAGGTGTCTTGAATGTGTAGATAAGGCAATACCTACCTGAGTGAATGTGGAGCTCAAAGAAGAAGGAGGATTTCTCTCTATCCTCATCAATTGGTTTGTTTTCCTTGTCAAGCTTCAGTGGCTAACCTATGTTTCAAGCCCAACCATTTGATTCAAGTTTGGTCCTGCAAGGAAAAGATCCAACAAATCCATTTGATAGAAAGTGAGGCCCAAGCTTCCTTTCTCTTTGGCCAAAGAGCACCACTACTACTTAACAACATGCCTCTTTTGGTTTCCTCTACCAAAAGATAATATAAAGTCCCTAATAATTTTTTGCACATAAAATATTTGAGCTTGATTGAACAACCTTGTAGAAGCATAATAAATGGTGCAAGAGGATAGGATAGTTTTGATAATTTGGAATCTTCCTGCTAGGGAGACGTACTAGTTATTCCACTTATCCATTTTCTTATCAATTTTATCTTTAGCCAATTCCCAAATCTCCTTCAAATTGGGGTTGATAGAAAATGGAATCTCCAAATACCTAATAATGTCGCTAGGCCCTCCCTATGTCGAGGAAAATTTGTTGTACCAAATAAGGGGTGTTATCCCATCCCACCATAATGAAATTTGGGAGAGAGACTTTACTCATAGAAGCCATGTAAAATATGTCCAATTTTATCATGAGGTTTTGAATATTATACTTAACCATCTCAACAACTATTTCTATGTTTTTTGCAGATTGAACATTGGAGAGTTCCTGTAAGTTGGGGAGTATGATACCATTAACCTTAGGAGACATAGTGGTATCCCTTAGAAGGTATTATAGGGCATCTTCAATAAGTACAAATAAGGTAGGAGGAAGAGGGTATCCTTTTCAAATGAATCTTGAGAGTTCAAATTTAGAGGATGTGACCCCATTAATCAACATTATGAATGTTTCCCCATTTCTAAGAATCATAACCATGAATTGAAGAGTAGAAGAGGGAAGGCCAATCTCTCAAGAATCATGTAAATAAACTTCCACTCAACCCTATCATATGATTTTTCACAGTTCATCAGAATCAAAAATGCTTGATGGCCTTGGTATTTAGCCCAATCAAGATCTTCCCAACAGGTGATTAGATTTTCTAGTATATACCTCCCCTTTAAAAATCCAGTCTGAGTTTGACTGACCTCATGTGGGACAACTTTTTCAACTCTTAGGGTAAGTAGTTTAGCCAAAATATTATAGGATGCATCCAAAAAAGTGATGGGTCTCTATTTTTTATCAATGTCCTATCCCCATCTTTAGGTATCAACTTAATGAGACCTGTATTGATATCTTACCTCAAATATTTGTAATTAATGACTTCCATATAAACCAATAACAACTCTTCTCCAATCCACTCAATCTTATATTTGTATAACTCAATTGGAAAACCATCAGGCCCAGGGCCTTATCAAAACTCATACTAAGGATAGATTTATTTATCTCTTCTATGGAGATGGGTCTATTAGAGAGGTCTTCATACTCTATTTTCATAATTTCAGGGATAATCCTTCTAATATTGTTTCTATCTTCCTCAATGGTGCGACCTATTTCTTCAGTGGAGAAGAGGTTGGAGAAAAAAGATGTAGAAGCCGTGAGGATGTCCCCTTGGGTTTTGATGGTATTTCCATTATCACAAATATAGTTAATTATATCATTGGATTCTTTATATTTAAGTATTTGAAAGTACTTGGACCCCTTGTCTCCATGAGTAGGCTAGTTAATTCTCTCTCTAGTTTTAACACCTTGGATCTTATTACTCAGTCCAAAGATGCCATTATCCTATAATATTCCAACAAACCAAACTAAAATTATTATATCCTAAAAATAATACAGTTCTTTTTCCAAAAAAATTATAGCTAACCTGAATACATATGTGAGCACTAATTTCCAATAAAAATTTGGAAATTATATCTATGGGAGAATTTGGGATATATTGATAGCTTTCCCAATATAATTTTATAATGTTTTAGAGGTTTAGCTTCCTTACATAGTAATTAGTTTTTCACTTATTAAAAGTCAACAAAATTTTTATAATTTTTCATCTATGAAGAAAATGAAAGTTTAGAACCATTAGAAAATCATTCTCTAGATTTGACAAGGTAATCTTTATGATGTATACTAAATCTAAAAATCATCATTTCCAATATTTTTTACAATGTATCTAGGAAATATTTTTCCTATTTAAGAAAAATGAAATCTTGATACATTTTCCCTTCCTCAACCCTGTGTGATCTTGGGAATCTATATCTAATTGTAAATCCAATCTTGAGATATCTAGAATTTAGTGGATTCCAAATCTCCCCATTTTGGTGAATTCAATACTTGAGACATCCCCTAGAGGGAATTTGAATCTATTAATTATAATTGGTGTGATAATAAATAGTGATGCTATCCTTATAAAATTACATATTGCAAAAATAATATTGAATAAGAATATATATCCACATATAAATCTTTGACACCATAAAGAATGTAATCCCAATAATAATCAAAATCAAAGGTGAACCAATTGTTAGAAACTGCAATTAAAACAATTGTTGTATTGTCATTGATGTCAAACCTTAACTGGTAAGACTGTTGCTACTTAGGAAATTACTATATCTATTTGAGTGTTGCTAAGGGGCTAGTCAAGGTTGGTAACAATAGCACCTAACGAAAGGTTGAGTTATCTTGATACTAAAAAGTGTACTTGACTATGTTGTACAATGATGAGATAATGTATTGTTTATCTTAGTAAGACTAAAGACTAAACTGGTAGGCTTGACTGAGCAAAAAATAGAGAAATCATGTTTAAGCCGAGTAATGTTAGTGTCGACCGAGTCAATGTATGCCGAGAAAAATTATAGTGTCGACCGAACAACAGTTAATTGTCGAGGAAGACAGTGTAAGCTCAGGAAACATTTTTAGTAATGACCGAGCTTTCTACATGAAGACTAAGTAGTTGATCATAGTATTGACCGAGCATCGGCAATTTTATATTTGAAGAGAATTTAATTTTGGAGCTGATATTGGTGAATTCTTGGATTATGTAAAATGTGTTGAATTTATTTATTGATTGTTTGAAAGCATTAAATGGATAGTAAAATGTTTTATTGTAAATCTTTAAAAGATTTGAGATGATTCTAGAAAAGGAGTCGAAGAACATAAAGCGGGTAGATTCAATGAATTTGACCTAACCCTAAGATCTACGAATGAGATTGAGTGGCATAAGATGAGTTAACCTAATTGAGGAAAGTATTAAGGGAACCTGAGCATTTGGATATGCAAGTGCATGGGTGAACAAAAAATGCTAAAAGATTAGTAAAGTTTTATTGACTGAATAAGCAGAAAAGGCTGAAGGAGAATTGTGGTGATTGCTTAAAGAAAATTTTTGAGCAGATCAGAGATGGAGATGACAATGTTTCAAAGTTAGTAAACCAACATTAGTGTACAAAATCGGATCTGATATTTGCAAAGTGAGTTGTATATTTTTTAGATAAATATTGCTGCTACTTTCTAACCATTGTAATAGTCAAAATCCTTTTAACAGAGGTTGGCCTAACAGTTATATGTTAAATCCTTTGAAAAAGGTTTCATTCTAATGGAGTGTATGTAAGTCCCATGACAAGGCTCACTTTTAACAGGGTGATTGAAATTCTTTAACTGGGTCACACCTGACAGTGTGTATTGTAACCTTTGACAGGGTTGGTTTTTAACCGAGCTCACTTCAGAAGAGTGAAAATAATAGTAGCATGTTACAAAGTGTTTTTTCCCAAATTGGGTTTCCACTATAAATCTTGGTGTTATTACTTGTGTGAATGTTTTGGTTTGAACATTTCTATGTTTTACAAGTTAAGTTATAGCTGGGTAGTGGACTGCATTGTTATATGTTTCTATTATTGAATCAGTGATGACCGAGTTTGTTTTCGTTATTGGATTTGATTTAAAGAAAAGTTTTTAAGTTTTTTTTATATATCTGGACCTGAGAAAAATTGATTCACCCCCCCTCTCTATTGTTCTAAATCATATTAACAATTGGTATTAGAGCTTAGTTGCTTATTATTATTGTTGACAGAAATCAAGTTTAAAGGGGCTTGAAGAAAATGATCAGGATGTATAAGGAGGTACCAAAGCTGAACAAGGAAAACTTCCCTGCATGGAAAAGCTTGATGAAGCTGCATCTGGCCGGTATTGATGACTTTGCAAAGTACTAAATTGAGAACAACAATGTCTCACCTGTCGCACCTTTGACGGCCAAAGAAATGAGAGCTAAGCAAGAACATAATTAGGTAATGCTGGAAATTGCATCTGCCCTAAGCTATCCAGAATTTGAGGACATTAAGGATTGAAAAATTGCTAAGGATACGTGGGACACTCTTGCAAGGATCTATGGTGGTGACTTGAATGTGCTAAAAGAAAAGGCCGAGAGTCTTAGAGGTAATTTTGATGAAATGAGAATGCAAGAAGGTGAAAACATTGCACAATATTGTGGTAGAATAAAAGTTGTGAATGCTATTAGAGGAGAAAATGGGGCTGTTAATGATGAAACTATAATTGGGAAAGTACTAAGAACCCTGCGTCCTATATATGCTATTAAGATCTCAGCTATTCAAGAATCTAGATGTAACTCTGCTAATGTGCTTACTTTGGAAAGTTTGGTTGGTAAGCTGACTACTTTTGAACTCTCTAACTATGATAATTTCATTATTGAAAGCATTGGAACTGTTGAATCTTCTTTCAAGTGACAACTAGTTCTGAAGAAGCCAAAGAAAGAAAAATAAAGATCCATTAGTGAAAGTGACAGTGACACATCCAATGAAGAACTAGAAGATCTAGAAGCTCTTATGGCTAGAAGACTGAGAAGGGGAAAAGGAAAGTATAAAGGTAAAATTGCTATTATATATTTTCCATGTAATAAAGTTGGTCATATAGCTACTAGATGTCCTGACAGGAAGGATAAAGATGATGAAAGAAAAAGAAAACACAAAGACATAAGAGATGATAGAAGCTACTGATGGAACAAAGACTACAAAGGAAGAGGTAAAAAATCTTGTTACATTACTAAAAAAGAAACTGACACTGATAGTGATGATTTTGAAATTGAGGTAGTCTATGTTGCAATGAAAGATGAATCTGATGAGGATGAGAAATATGCATTGATATCTTATGTGAACAAGAATGATAAATAGATTATTGACAGTGGTTGTTCACATCACATGACTGGTGACAAAAATAAGTTTGAGACCTTACATCATTACAGATGTAAAAGTGTAAAATTTTGTAATGATGCACCATGTCCTGTTAGAGGAAAAGGTTTGATTAAAATGACTGATAAGATATCTTGTGAAAATGCATATTGGGTTGAAGGTCTTAACTATAATTTGTTAAGTGTTGCTCAACTTAACAAAACTGGTTACCAAGTGGAATTTCATCACAAGCAAGCTAAAATATTTAATGCTACTAGAAAACTAATTGGAAGTGGAGATCAGACTAGAGGTAATCTATCCTATCTTGACCTATCTAAATAAACATGTTTAATTGCACAACTTGATGATATTTGGTTATGACATAAAAGGCTGTGTCATGTTAACTTTGACAATCTGGTAGAGATAAGTAGGAAGAAAAAGGTAAGAGGTCTACCTATACACACTCAAATGGTGCACTTCTCTAAGTAATTATATCCAAGGCAATCCATGAGTGGGAAACCTTAGAACGTGCCCTAGATCTCTTTATGTATGGAGTTGCAAGATTATTTGAAGTTTTCTCTCAACTAGAGCTATTAAGCTAATGACCTTGCTAGTCAACCACACAATGAGAGATTCAAATAAAGACAAGGGAAAGAATGTCAATATCCCCAAGAATCACTATGAAATGCAAATGCAAACTAGATTAAGATGAATATGAAAGCTAGAAATGAGAGGTGCAAGCTAAGCTATAGAAATGAAAGTACAAACTATGCTATGAAAAGGAAAGTACAAGTATTACCAAGCCTTCCCACTTAAACTAGATGAGTTACTCTAAAGCTCGAAAGAAATCTATACTATGAAAGCATAAACATAAAGCTACTATGCATGAATGAAACTAAGAATGGAATGTAGATGCAAAACCAAAGAATGCTCCAAATCTTCAAAAGCTCCAAAGTGACTTAGAAAACCTGCAGCATAACATTAGCATAAAAAGATTGATATGCAAATGAGGAGGAGAGCTCTTCTTTTATAGGAAATGAAAAGGAATGGATCATGAAGATTAAGAGGCAAAAGATTTAATCAAGGGTGGAGCTTGAAAGAGGATCAATCCATGTGCACAAATATCCTCCAATGAGAAAATAAGAGATGACTTTTGTGTTCATATAAGACAAAAAGTGCTTTTATTCTTTTTATAAAATAAGAATAATGCTTTATTTGTGCAACTTAGGATAAGAGGAAAAGTGGAGATTTTTAATTTAATAAAAGGGGAGGAAATTATAATTAAATAAATAAAGACTTTAAGATAAAATGGTTAGCCCAAGGAAAATAATTGAAAATGATAAAATAGGACTTGATCAAGGAAATTGATATAATTGAAAAATGATGATTTTTTAAAATACTGATTCAGGGATTTGATAAATTGCTGAATGGGGGCCCAAAGTCTAGGCAACCATTTTAAGGTGCATACATTTGCCCCTCTTTGACTAATGTGTGATCATTTTGGGAACACATGTGGTCAAAGAAGAATTGAAATGTGAGATCGATTTGGGATCACAAAACAATCCAGATGTGTGTTCGACGGATGGGAACACATCAAGACAAGCATAAGCATGAGCTGAGAGATAAGACCAACACCATTGTTGTTAAGTGATAGTCAAGTCTGAAAATAAGAGATAAGAATTAAAAGACAAGATCAATACTGTTGCTGTTAAGTGATAATCAAGTCTCAAAATAAGAATCTCAAGCTAAGCTAAATGATAAAGTTGAATCAAAGATTAAAGCTAATAGGTACTGCCCCCTTAGAATTAAAATCAAAATCAGGTAGAGGAGAAGCAGAAAACTAATAAGGTTGATCAAATCACTAGAAATCATAATCAAAAATGAAAGATGATAGGATAACCATCAAGCAGTGAAGATACGCCCTAGTTTGATTGAAAAGATGAAGGATAAAGATGAAGTCAAACCTCATAGAGATGAAGTGAATGAAAATAAATGATAGACTAGGAGTTTGGAAGAGATGGGGGTGAAGAAATGAAGGTGCCCCAACAAAGATTGAAGGATCATGCCTCAAATGGTCAGCTAACTATGCGAAAGAAGTGGAAAATTTGAAATGTGATTTTGACTATCAAGATTAACTCAGATTTTAATTTTGAGTTTGAAAATGGATCCAGGATGTTGAAATTAGCTAGGGGTGCAATTTTTGCACAATTTTGAGGTGTTTTTGAAATTTGGTTAAAAAAGTCAAAAGGCTATAAAAGGGGTAAAAAGGTCATTGAAAAGGATGTGATGTGAAAGATAAGGAGCGAAAGACATGATTGAGAAAAAGAGAAAGGTGAGTGTAGTTGACTGAAAAGTCTGCAAAAGATAAAAGGAGAGCTCTCTCCATGTGCAAGATGCAAAACTAATCTAACATGAACCTAGAAATGCAAACTACTATGAAAAGTGGTTGACTTGCAAGGTCACAATGCCAATAGACATCTAATAATCATCATTGGTCTTTATTGGTAGCATCACAAGATCATACAATGCACATCAATATGACTATGGGTATATGAATATGATCTATATCAGATAGAATGTGGAAATCCCACCTAGGCACCAAAGACATGTAGGTCAAGATGACTAGTGCAGTGAGATTACCTAAGTTTTCTATAGCGAGATTATGCTTGCATCAGGACATAAAAAGGTCAAGATGGATATAAGCATGCACTCACGTAAATAGTCAAGGATAATACCTTGTAGATCCTAGGTGTCAAGTGGATCAAGCATAAATGCTAATGACAATTAGGACCAACAAAATATACCCACAAGTAGAAAAAGCAATAAAACATTTCCTCATGCCCTCAGTCTTCTAGCTATGCATCATCAAAAACTATCATTGGGAGAGAAAACTCATCAAAGAAATCATCATAGACATCACACAAGGAAAACAAAGTCAAATAAGTCTCAGTGAGTCAAGTGTTTAAGTGCATGTGTAGGTCAGAGAGTCAAACTTTTAGTATCGCATTTGTTAGTGGAAATATCATATCATGCTAAACTGTGGGTAAGATATCTGATAAGTGTTGAGAAACACTTGATGCTAGGGTAGTGTTGAAAAACATTGTTGGGCTGGTGTTGAAAAACACCATTTGCAAGATTTTTTAAAGACCAATGCATCCTAGAGACCAAAGCTAACACAGTTATGCCCCCTAGACAAAGACAAAGACCAATTCCAAATAAAGGCAACAAGGTTAAGGCATGATGGAGAAAGGCTAAGTGTCGAGAGAGCATGCTAAAAGACAAGGGTGAAAAGGCCTCAAGTAGCGCCTATTTCCAGGTTTTCACTACTTGGAGATTTTTTTATCTTTTTTATTTTTTTGTATTTTTTGCTACCAAGGCACCTGTTTCCAAGTTTTCACCAAGGCACTTTTTCTATTTTTTTTTAATTTTTTGCAATTTTTGATATTTTTTTCGTATTTTTGGAATATATAATTTTCTTTTGGAGATACATCAAAGCGTCTATTACTAGATTTTCACTAAGATGATCATTTTTTCAGGACATTTTCCATTTTTTAGAATTTTTGACAATATACCATTTTTTTGGAGGATTTTTTTCAGGATCAATAAGTATGTACAAAGGATGCCCCCAAATAGAATGGGCATCAAACTCCCAAGCAAGATCACATTGTGTAGTCCCAATGTCTAGCAAGGTGAAGGACAAGAAGGATTAGCAAGTTGGTGGAAGAGATGAAAGACAAGAGAATGAAGGAGAATGAAGGGAAGAAATCCTCAAAGGCAAACTCCTCAAAAGTACCCAAGCTAGGGAAAAATTATTATGCAAAGAATATTTAGACAAGCAATGAAAGGCCAGCATAGGATAAGTCACAAAAGTGTAATGCAAAATAAGGAAAGGATGTAGTCCAAAGGAGTAGACATGTCAAGAGGCTTCATAGCATCGTGTTTTACTCTTTTTTAATTAGATCAAGACCAAAGGGGAAAATGATAGCGAAAGGCTCGAATGAATGGAGGAAAATAAATATGAAGCTAAAACATGAATTAAATGAAAGCAAGATCATCATAAGATAGCTCATAAGATAGCCAAATATTTATGTATAGGTCAACATTGTCAAGATCAAAGAGAGAAGACAAAATTGATAAAATATGTAGAAGAACTACGCATGATGCTTGATTGTTAGGTTTTCATCATGGTACTTATCCAAGGTGCCACAAGGGAGTGGTTTTCACCATAGGATGAATTTATTTCTCTTTACTTTTGCTACCAAGGCGCCTATTTCTAGGTTTTCACCAAGGCACATTTTCATTTTCTGTTTTTTTTTAAATTTTTATTTTCATTTTAATTTTTTCTATTTTTTTGAAATTTTTAATTTTTTTTCTTTGGAAGAAGGAAAGATTTTTAGATAATGCTCCTTGAAGGGATAAACCATGATATGCAAAGGATTAAAAGTGATACACTCAAAGATGCTGATAGGGAAAGGAAGATGGAAGAGAAAAATGGAGGATAAGGTTTTATGTAAAGTGAGTGAGGTTGGAAGATAGAAGGAAAAGGCAAATGAGGAAAAAGGATAGAAGGTAGAAAGATAATGAATGGAAGGATTGTGAAAGGGTAGATGGAAAGGAAGGCAAGATCAACATCAAAACACACCTTGAAGGGTGGCGAGAGGGTGGAGGAAATGTGAATGAAGGAATACGTGAAGGAATATGATGAATGTTTAGCAGAGGTTGCGGTTCAGGCACATGGAATGGAAGAATGTTTTTGGAAAAAGATGAAGTGGAATCCTTTGGAAGCTTGAATGTCAACTTCACTTTTTGTTCAATATTAGACTCTTTCAAAAGAGACTTTGGAATCCATATATCCTTAGGCTTTTCATTTCTTTTTGATGATTTAGAGAGAATATCTTCAATGATGGATTTTGGAACCCATACTTGTCTTGTAGTTTTCTTCTTAGATATCTCTTTTGACTTTATGTCTCCATGTCGATTAGAGGAGACATGGTGATATTTTTTTTTTATGGATTCTTGTATTACTTCTTTTTCTTATATTGAACATTCAAGTTACTTCCAAAAGACTTGAGACTTGTGGAAGAAGAAGGAGTATATGACTGGTTTAGATGGGTGGGTGGATGAAAAGGATTCAAGGGTATGCATCTATGTTGATCTTGATGAAAGATAGGAGATGGAGGGACGTAAGGACCCAAGATGGATGATGAATTAGGACAGTTAGGAGGGGAAAGTGAAGGGACATAAGGGCCCAAGATGGAAGGAAGACGTGAATCCCTTAGTATTGGTGGAGGAGGTCCAAGGATGGACATGAAAGACACAAAAGGATAATCAATAATTTCATCAACATCTATATGACAACCAAGGACATCAGCATCTTTAGAGTGGGCATTAGGATTTGCAATAGGATCATGAACATCTTGAATAGGAGCAACTGCTTTGATAGGATTGTTCAATGCTTGCAAAGACTTAGGAAGAGTAGAAAGTGGAAGCGAACATGGAGTGGTAGAACAAGAAGATGTAAGACTTTGATCTTGACAAGTCACTTTGGATAGCATAAGTGCATCATTTTTTTGTTAATTTTCAATAGGCTTAACATTGGAAGTAACAACACTATTTTCAATAACCTCAATAGAAGTAAGGTCATCTTGATTGTGAATATGCTCAATGGTGTGAGTAGTAGCTTGATCTTGCTTAGGAGAAGACTTAAGACATGGTGGAATAAATGAGGAAGGGCGTAGAGGATCAAAAGAACCATGAAATAGATGAGAGACATCATGAATAGGATTGGATGACATGGAGGGTTCTTGATCTTGATCTTTCTTTATGTTCTTTTCTTTATCATTTTTAGAGTCCTCTTGACATGGAGCCACTTCCAAGGACAAGGAAGCATGTTGAATTTGTATGGAAGACTTTGGAAGAGATAGTGAAGGATTAGCTGAAGTAGGCATTATAGCACATAAAGGCTTAGGCTCTTTAGGTTTAGCATTATTGAAAGTATTTGCAGCCAAGTGAAGGTTAGCTTGAGTTTCTTTAAGAGGTAACCATTGAGGATAACTATAGGGAACTGCATAAAAAGTATTAGGATTTTTGTTGGATGAAGGATTTGTGAAAGATTTGGAAGACTCGGAAGCTTTAGGAAATGTATGAGTATTGGAGAAAGTAGGGGATGGAAGGGAACCATCACAAGACAAAGGTCTATCATCAACATGATCTTACTTGAGAGTGTAATTTTTATTTTCAACATGAATGTTTGTAGAGGAATGATTCTTATAATATTTACATTTCAAGTCAGTGTGGTACATTTTATATTCCTCAATAGAAGTAGATGTATCATCTAGGTATTGTTCACAGAAATCATCAAAGTCTCTTCGAAAATTAGAATCATATGGATCACCATCATGATCTATCCAATAGGATGACCCTTTAGTAAGCATGAGCACACAATGAGGAGGACTCTTAGGAATAGAGGTTTCATAGGTATGACTATATGGTTCATCATCATAGCCATCATAATAGTCATCATAGTCATCAAAGGTAGGCATGTCACTCTTTGTGAAAGAGGTATCATAAGGATTATCATGTTTCTCATCGTGGTATGTCTCGAGAAGAGAAGTAAGACTCTTGGGAGAAGTAGAAGAGGAATGAGATTGTGAAGAAGAGGAAAGTGAAGACTGAGTCGAGGAAGATTCATGACAAGACTTGGAAGATGAGGAATGATGAGAAGACTTAGAAGATGAAGATTTTTGGAAGAAAAAGGTCATGATATGACCATGTCTATGATCCTAGCAAAGGCATCTAATTCAATCATCTTTTCTTTTATTTTTTCTTTAAGTTTTTCACCCATGAGATATCCAAAAGGACTATTGGATGAATAAAACTCTTTAAATCAAGCAATGAGTTTGAGATCATCCATTCTCAAGAGAGGTTCCATAACAAGGTAGTTAAAATTCATGGTTGTAGAAGAGAAGGAATCAAACATGGAAGAAATGAAGAGATGAATAGAAGAAGGTAGCCTAGATAATAAGAGGAAAAGAATCAAGAAGACATGAAGAGTTTAGGAAGAATCATGAAGAAAGAAGAAAAAGGATGAAAATGGAAGATGAGGAAGACATGGAAGAAGTGGAAGAAAGAAGACTAACAGTCATTTTTTACAATTTGATACCACTGAAATTCATTTGGATATTGAGCAACATGTCACGATACCTAAGATCTGACCTGGACCAACCAAGGAAGACTGGAAGTGACACAAATTAGTAAGACAACAACCAACAATGAGACAAAAAAATAACTTTGTGCAATAGTTTCTAGGCAAGCAGTGTGACTCTTGACCTGTGAACGTGAAAAACTTAGTTTTAAAGGCAATTTGGTCAATGTTGTAGGTTTGGCAAGTTTAATTTCACAATCCAGAATATAGTAATAGCAGATAATAGACAAGTTTTCAAATAGTAGGTGATCAAACATGTCATAAAACACTTGCACAAGGGTGAAAGAAACCTTGCCAAGACAAGCAATTTTGATATCAAAGCAATAAAATCCTATGAATGCTACCGTGATATTTGATGTTTGAGAACATTTACATGGGTAGATCACAGTGAGAACACTTCAAGAACTTACTAGCCTAAAAATAAAATGGCTCAATACTTAACAACTTGGCCCAAACTTGATGCTCCATTACCTCACACAAAGTGGTTGCCCACAATAGATATTGGCTTTGTCATGGAAGTGCCAATGAGACAACCAAAGGAACATAGATGGTGAGTAATCTTGGAGTGATCCAAGTTATTCCACTTGGATCAATCCTTGCACCAAGAAGCTAAGCGGAAAAATAGGATGGCTTCTATCTATGGTTCTTAGTAAGGGCTTCCATTCATAGTACCCCTCTTGCTCCTTAAAAAGGACTGGGACCTCGTGGCCTCAAGAGTACCTTAAGCATTCTTGCTCAACACTTTCCTCATGGTCACAATCCCACAAGTACTCACATCAAGTGAAGATAAGCACTACATCTACCAAGGTTTTATGTCCTTGATAGCCTTGAGATTATAGTGGGTTGGAATATCTTGGTATTAGCTTGTCCCCACTTGGTTCATTCCTCTTGATTGCTCAAGAGCAGGCTCGCTAAAGGATTCTAAAGATCTAAACAAAGAGTGGATCAACTTATGAGGTTCAAGGTTTTTGTTTCACCATAAAGGTGAAGAGAATACTCCCCTATCTCAATGTTTTCTCTCAAACACACCAAACAAATGTTCAATTACTCTCTTGCTTTCAAAATCCAAAGATGGGTCAAGATTTTCTGGTTCACCACAAGGGTGAAGAGCATACTTTTCCTACCACCCAAGAATTCCTACAACAAGATATTATATTCCTATGAAATGAAACAACTAATAATTGCCACACTTGAAAATGAAATAAACAACAAGCACTTGATTAGTTTTTATGCTTTGGGTAGCCCTACAAAAACCGTTAGTAGCCCTTGTGCATTTGGAGCTTTGACATGCATTCTTTTAAGCAAATAATCAAGTAATGAAGGCACCTACAAGCACAACTTGTTAGCCCCACAATGGTTAGCACATCAAAAATTAGATAATCTACAAGGAAAATAGCTAATCAAATGGAAAAATTTGAAAATGAAACCAACATGGTTGGATTAGGCTTGTGAAGAGCTTTCCAATGATATATCACACTTAAATTATTGATACCGTATGTGAAAATTTTTAAAAAATGGGTGCTAGTTTTGCAATGGCACGGATTTTGAAAACACTAAAATTTTCAAAAAAATAAAAAAGAGCTAAAAAAACACCACTTTCAGGTCTGGGTGATATTTTTGTTTCCAGAAGAATCAGGTGATACTTTGCAGTATACTAGAGCGATAATATATTTCTGGGCAATACTTTATTGTACTAGCGGGCAACAAAATGTCTCAAACATCATGATAGAATGTCTCAAATGGAGTGATACTTTAATTGGTAAAGTATCACGCCACCATATGTGAACTATTGCACGATACTGGAAAAACATCACAAGATAATTTGAGACTGAAAAACCTAAGAGCTGAAAATGTAGCTAAAATTTTACAAAAATTTCATGAAAATACAGAAAATTAAGGAGAAAACAATAATGCTCTGTCCCATGGTGGGTGTCAAAAATGTACACACTGAAATGATGCACTTTTGTAAGTCAATATATCCAAGGGAATCCATGAGTGGGAAACCTTAGAAAGTGACCTAGAGCTCTCTATGTATGGAGTTGCAAGATTATTTGAAGTTTGCTCTCAGCTAGAGCTATTAAGCTAATGACCTTGCTAGTCAACCACACAATGAGAGATTCAAATGAAGACAAGGGAAAGAATGCCAATATCTCCAAGAATCACTATGAAATAAAAATGCAAACTAGATTAAGATGAATATGCAAGATAGAAATGAGAGGTGCAAGCTAAGCTATGGAAATGAAAGTACAAACTATGCTATGAAAAGGAAAGTACAAGTATTACCAAGCCTTCCTAGTTAAACTACATGAGTTACTCTAAAGCTTGAAAGAAATCTATACTATGAAAGCATAAACATGAAGCTACTATGCATGAATGAAACTAAGAATGGAATGTAGATGCAAAAGCCAAAAATGCTCCAAATCTTCAAAAGCTCCAAAGTGACCTAGAAAACCTGCAGCATAACATTAGCATAAAAAGATTGATATGCACATGAGGAGGAGAGCTCTTCTTTTATATGAAATGAAAAGGAATGGACCATGAAGATTAAGAGGCAAAAGATTTAATCAAGGGTGGAGCTTGAAAGAGGAGCAATCCATGTGCACAAATATCCTCGAATAAGAAAATAAGAGTTGACTTTTGTGTCCATATAAGACAAAAAGTGATTTTCTTCTTTTTATCAAATAAGAATAAAGCTTTATTTGTGCAACTTAGGATAAGAGGAAAAGTGGGGCTTTTTAATTTAATAAAAGGGGAGGAAATTCCTTTTAAATAAATAAAGACTTTAAGATAAAATGGTTAGCCAAAGGCAAATAATCGAAAATGATAAAATAGGACTTGATCAAGGAAATTGATATAATTGAAAATGATGATTTTTGAAAATACTAATTCAGGGATTTGATAAATTGTTGAATGGGGGCCCAAAGTCTAGGTGACCATTTTAGGGTGCATACACTACCTAGATTGAAGAAACCTAAGAATGTGATGTGCAAGGAATGTCAGTTAGGAAAAATGACAAAGTCAAGTTTTAAGAGCAAATCATTTACTTCTGAAAATATTTTAGATTTGGTTCGTACTGACCTTTGAGGACCTATGGCTGTACAAAGTTGTTGTGGTGCTAGATACTTTATCTTATTTGTTGATGATCATACTAGGATGATGCATTTAATGTTTCTAAAAGAAAAATCTAAAGCTTTTCAATCTTTTAAGAGGTATTTGGCTAACGTTGAGAAGGAGACAGGTAGGAACCTGAAATGTCTTAGATCTGACCGAGGTGGAGAATTTACATCAAATGAATTTAATCTATTTTGCAATGATAGAAGAATTAGAAGATAGATGTCTACACCTAGAACACCTCCATAGAATGGTGTCGCAGAAAGGAGAAATAGATCTATCTTGGATTGTGCAAGGACATTGTTGATTCAAAAGAATGTGGCACATAAATACTGGAAAGAAGCTATAAGCACTATTGTCTATGCTCTTAACCAAGTACAGATCAAGAAAGGTGCAAATCTAACACCCTATGAATTATGGCATGGGCATGCATCGAGTGTTAAATACTTTAGAATCTTTGGAAGTAAGTGCTATATATTAAAAGACACTAGGAATGGAAAGTATGATGCTAAGAGTGATGAAGGCATATTCCTAGGGTATTCCGCAAAAGTAAAGCTTATAAGTGTTTGAACTCTAACACTAAAAAAATTGTGGAAACTGCAAATGTCAAAATTGATGAGTATGTAGAAAGAAATGAAGCTAACAACAAAAGAGAACCAAAAGATTATAGATCTTTTGTGTACATTGAGGAAGAAGAAGAGGCAAGTAATAGACTTGCACCTGATGCTGAGTCTTGGGTAAGCAATGCCGAGCAACAAAGAGATGCTGCCGAGCACCAGGAAAATAGTGCTGAGAGAGAACAAGAACATGTCAAGCTACAAGAAAATGCTATCGAGTATTAGGAAGAGGTTGCTGAGCATTCAGAAGTTGAATCCGACAATCTTGTTGGGGAACGTGATGAAATAGAGGAGAGAACAACTGAACCTATTTTGACAAAATATGTAAGATGACATCACAAGCCTGAATAGATAATTGGAGACAAAAATACTAGAATTTAGACCAGAAGTAAGACTAAGGATCCAACATGCCTAATGTGTGAATTTGAACCCAAGACAACTAGAGAGGCATTAGAGAATGAAGACTGGATACAAGCAATGAATGAAGAGATTGACCAGATTGAGAAGAATGATACTTGGACTTTGGTGCTGAGACCTAAAAATAAAAATGTTATAGGAACAAAGTGGGCATTTTGAAATAAGATGACTGAAAATGGTGAAATCACTAGGAACAAAGCTAGGCTGGTATGCAAAGGCTACACACAAGAAGAAGGAATAGATTATGGGGAGACATTTTTCCCTGTAGCTAGATTGGAAGGAGTAAGAACATTTCTTGCATATGCTGCTTATAAAGATTTCAAGGTATATCAAATGGATGTCAAGTTTGCATTTTTGAATGGTATACTAGAAGAAGAAGTTTACATAGAATAGCTAGAAGGTTTTATTGATTGAAACAGAAGACACATGGTGTGCAAATTGAACAAAGCACTATATGGATTGAAACAAGCTCCTAGAGCATGGTATGAGAGGTTGCACAACTACTTGATATAGATTGGATTTTCAAGAACAAATGACACAAGTAATCTATACATGAAGGATGAAGAAGGTAAAGATATCATGTTGGCAAAAAATTTTGTGGATGACATTATTTTTGGTGGACAAGATGCATTATGTAAAAGATTTTCAAATGAAATGAAAAATAAATTTGAAATGAGTATGTTTGGTGAGATCAAATTCTTTGTTGGTTTACAAGTATATCAGAAGAAGAATGAAATTTTCATTACATAGTCTAAGTATGTTAATGAAATACTAAAAAAATTTTGGGATGGAAGATGCTAAACCAGTGAGTACTCCTATGGTTACTAGACAAAAGTTATCTAAGAATGATGATGCTGCAAAGGTGAATCAGACTTTGTACAGATCCATGATTGGAAAATTACAATATGTTGTACACATTAGACCAGATATTCACTAGCTATTGGGATTGTGGCAAGATTCTCTACCAATCCTAAGGAAACACACATGATGGCTATGAAAATAATTATGAGATACTTGAAAGGAACTATTGACTATGGTCTATATTATAAGAAGGATGACAAATTTGAACTCAAAGTTTATATAGATGTTGATTGGGTAGGAAATGTAGATGACATAAAGAGTACTAGTGGTGGAACTTTCTTTCTTGGATAGAGATTAATCTCCTAGATGAGAAAGAAACAAAATTACATTTCCCAATCTACTACCAAGGCCGAGTATATTGCTGCTACAGTAAACTGTTCAAATCTGGTATGGATAAAATAATTGTTGATAGGCATGAAAGAAGAAATCATTTAACCTATTGTTATTTTATGTGAAAAAACAAGTGATATCAATATTTCTAAGAATCTAGTGATGCACACTAAGACCAAGCACATAGCAATCAAGTATCACTACTTGAGAGAATTAGTACAAGATAAAGAAGTCTGAATGGAATATGTGAATACAAAAGAACAATTGGCAGACATATTCACTAAAGCTTTGCCCAGAGAAGCTCATGAGTATTTGAGAAGTCAATTAGGGGTTCTTCCCCTAATTGAGGCTGCCTAGACAAGCTAGGAGCACTGCATCAAATGTGCTACAACAGAATATTTGACAAATTGATGCAGAAGATTATCACACTTTAGGGCTGGCCTAGAGTTGTGAAAAGGAGCAAAGACAAGGAATCAGTCATAAGAAAGATGACAAAGGAAGAAACACTTAGCTACACAGATATTATCTATATCTAATGGATGTATGTTTTAGTTGTTGCTTTGGAATTTTTGTCAAAGAGGGAGATGAACTGATATGAAAACACATGAGACTGAAGCTAAGGATGATGAACTAAAATGAAGGATCAGGATAGAGAGAGATCTAAATACTTCTGATGGTCACAGAAGTGAGGCATATAAGATTCTGAATTAGAATGAAGCTAAGGATATTATAAATAATTCTCTGATGAACAGATAAGTTTTTGGATTGGTCGATAATCCATGTGCTATTTAGGTGATATCATATGGTGTTGCCATCAATGCCAAAGAGGGAGATTGTTGGAAACTGCAATTGAAACAATTGTTGTATTGTCATTGATGTCAAACCTTAACTGGTAAGACTGTTGCTACTTAGGAAAGTATGATATCTATTTGAGTGTTGCTAAGGGGCTAGGCAAGGTTGGTAACAATAGCACCTAAGGAAAGGTGGAGTTATCTTGATACTACAAATTGTACTTGACTATGTTGTACAATGATGAGACAATGTATTGTTTATCTTAGTAAGACTGAAGACTAAACTGGTAGGCTTGACTGAGAAAAGAATGGAGAAATCATGTTTAAGCCGAGTAATGTTAACTTGTCGACCAAGTCAATGTATGCCGAGAAAAATTATAGTGTCGACCAAACAATAGTTAATTACTGAGGAAGACAGTGTAAGCCGAGGAAACATTTTTAGTAATGACGGAGCTTTCTACATGAAGACCGAGTAGTTGATCATATTATTGACCGAGCATCAGTAATTTTATATTTGAAGAGAATTTAATTTTGGAGCTGACATTGTTGAATTCTTGGATTATGTAAAACCTATTGACTTTATTTATTGATTGTTTGAAAGCATTAAATGCACTGTAAAACATTTTATTGTAAATCTTTAAGAGATTTGAGATGATTCTAGAAAAGGAGTCGAAGAATATGAATTGGGTAGATTCAATGAATCTGACCTAACCCTAAGATCTATGAATGAGATTGAGCAGCATAAGATGAGTTAACCTAATTGAGGAAAGTATTAAGGGAACCTGAGCACTTGGATATGCAAGTGCATGGGTGAACAGAGAATGCTAGAAGATCAGTAAAGTTTTATTGACTGAATAAGCAGAAAAGGCTGAAGGAGAATTGTGGTGATTTCTTGAAGAAAAGCTTCGAGCAGATCAGAGATGGAGATGGAAAAGTTTCAAAGTCAGTAAACCAGCATTTGTGTATGGAATCGGATCTGATATTTTCAAAGTGAGTTGTATATTTTTTAGATAAATATTGCTGCTACTTTCTAACCATTGTAACAGTCAAAATCCTTTTAATAGATGTTGACCTAATAGTCATATGTTAAATCCTTTGAACAAGGTTGCATTCTAATGGAGTGTATGTAAGTCCTATGACAAGGCTCACTTTTAATAGGGTGATTTAAATCTTTTAACCGGGTCATAGCTCATACTATGTATCGTAACGTTTGACAGGGTTGGTTTTTAACCGAGCTCACTTTAGAAGAGTGAAAATAATAACTTAGCATGTTTCAAAGTCATTTTTCCCAAATTGAGTTTCCACTATAAATCCTAGTGTTATTACTTGTGTGAATGTTTTGGTTTGAACATTTCTATGTTTTACTAGTTAAGTTACAGCTGGGTAGTGGACTGCATTGTTATATGTTTCTATTGTTGAATCAGTGATGACCAAGTTTGTTTTGGTTATTGGATCCGATTTAAAGAAAAGTTTTTAATTTTGTTTTATACATCAGGACCTAAGAACAACTGATTCACCCCCCCCCGCCCACCCCCTCTCTATTGTTCTAAATCATATTAACACCAATAATAATTACAAATTATATTAAGATAGAAAAATATAACTAACTCAACACTTATCAATATCTCTTAGTCTCTCTAGCTTCTATTTGATATTTTTCATTACTTTTTTTATTGTAAACTATCATATAGGTAAGTTAATGAATTAATATATTTTTATAGAAGTTAATTAGTTGCATTTGAAGCCATAGATTTGAATTAATATAATCATTTAATAATTCTTATGAATATCTATTTCGAGAATATTGTTCAAGAGGACACAATTTGATATATAGATCATCAACTTCCTCCAATAACTAAGGTGATATTAAATCATAACAATTTTTTCAAATTATGATTATAGGCGAGTTTCAAATGGTGTATCTCTAATATGATAGTCTCTTTGTAATATCATAAATTTGCACCCTTATGCAATTTTACATTTACTAATGCTCTCACCTTAACAAAAAACCATAATTATACATAAGTGTCCATGCTCGCCTATATTTCCTTGTCTTTATCCATTCACATTCTTGGTCACACAACCTAGACAACATAAGATGAACACATGATGCAAAGACATCTGTGTGGCATGCATTCATCTTGAAATTTTTTTAATGTGTTGTGATTCATTATGAAATTACAATTGCCACCCTTATAGTGTAATGCCTCTTACCACCACTCATTGATGTCATGATTTTAATGAGAACATTAAATCTTCATCTTTTCCCCTCATTTGACCTTCTTCTAAGAAATTTTTCTTCTTGGATATGATCTTGTATTTTCCTTCACATTTCTTAATTTTGTCTTCATCTTAGAAACATTCCACATTTTTTTACCACATTATTGTATTGGGATATCTTACATTATCTTGGTTTCATGATATTGGTCATCTTTCCTTCTCTTCATTGACATGTAGATTTGTCATTGTGAAGGGTAGTCACACACAGAACTTTATTTTATATTTATCTAGTATATTATATTTCTTTATCTAAATCTTGTGATATTGTTGTATTTGTCTTTTAATCTATTTCTCTTTGTAATTATGTATCATTTTTATCTCATTTATCCAGTTACTATGGAGGTGGAAACACCAAATAGGTGACTTGATTAAGGCAAATATCAAAATAACCACCCAATAATTTTCCTTATTTTCATTTTTATATATTTGTTGGAAGGAGAAGTGGAACACATTATTTGATTCTTCTATTATGTTTGGTTGTAAGTTCTTTCTTGTCTTATATTGTCTTATATTGTCTTTATTTTCTATAACATAGTTGTAATTTGCAATTTCTACCATTATACTATTTTCTTTTTAGTTTGTTGCTTCACTCTCACCACTATCTAGGGTAGTAAGCTCATAGCTTACCCGGTACTTAAAATTTGTAGTTACCTTTTTTATTTATGATATTAAAAATATTTTTGTTAGGTAGCACGTTGTTAAATTAGTTAAATTATTTTACTCCTATATTTATATCATATAACTCTTAAAATCATCCTCATTATTTAGTTGTCTTGATCCCCTGGCTGATCAAAGTACTAGTTGATGTGAGGTGACACAAGGAATAGTTCATTCCTAGAGATTTTATGTTGTCTCAAGGTTGATTAATTCACCCTTCTCCACATTTTGACAAGCCTTATGTGAACTGAATTACTCAATATCATCATTTAATTCATTCAGTGGTAGTCCCTTTGTCAATATATTGACAATCACTCCAATATCATTGCACAATTGGAGGGTGTGTAACATGAACATAACATTCAAACCTATTAATGGACCTTATAGTAGAGATCCATTCCCTTTTTTTTTATCTTCGCATTCATCAATAGGGCATCTTCTAAAGGCTTTATGGTTGACCCTACATGCTTGTAAAAATCACATCTAAAGAGGTGCTCTTAGTTAATGGGGTTAACTATGCACAATATAATAAATGGTCAATTACCATTTGAATGAATGACAAACTATCACTTCTTGGGCTTTGGGATTGATGAAATTGATCATCTATGTAGGAACAAAGGAAGTATCCATAACTTTTGTGTTTATTTGATAATTTGACCTCTTTAAATTCAAATTAGGCATTCTTTGGATAGTCCCTATGTGAGTCATCTATGTTTTTATGCATATGTGTCTCAAATTTACACATGACGGTACCATTCACATGATCTTTGATAATATTTATTTTCCCTTGTAATCTTGTTGATTCTCCTTATTATACCACTTATGGCCTAGTTTGATAGGGTCCCTATGTCCCCAACAAGATTATTTATTTATTACTTATTAGAAATACAAATCCAGGGAATTAATTTTGAAATTTGTAGCACCTATACCCTCTCCTTATCTTGCTTCTTTTATTAATCCTTCTCCTATAGCTTAGAATTATTTATCTTTTATCCCTTATTCATTATGGGAGCATAATAAGTGTGTACATTATGGAAAGCCTCCTCACCAACTACAAACATTAGAACCTCTTGTTGTGTCTTCAATTCCCATATGTGTGGCTAGTGTAGATAAGGGAAAAAATGCTTGTTACCCATGTGAAAGGTTTTACCTCCTTCATAATACAAATCCTCATATAAATACCTCACCCTACCATTTATAGTAAGGGTGAGAGGTTCCCTAAGTCTCCTTTCTTTTTTTTAGCATCTACTCCTCAACTTTTGAGGGCACCCTCCATTCCTCCCACTACACACAAGGTGGAAAGAGTAAGGATGCCGGTGAATGAGCCTATAAAATATTTTTTACAAATCACAAATGTGATATCCACATTTGTGGAGTAGGATTACACTCACCCTTAATAGACATCTTATCCTATCTTAAATTTATATAAGAACCAACTTGTACATGAGCATACCTGTTGTTGGAAAGAAATGGCCTTTTATGTTGTTCCTTTGTGTAGGTTGAGAGTGAATCCTTGGTCCCCATATTTTGTTATCCTACTATAGGTCATTTTTTATCTCCTACTCCTCTAACCATTAATCTAGCCATGCATCTTCCATCATAGTTCCCTCTAATATGAGAGTGACAATCAAGCTCTCCACTAGGTTGGTCTAGGTTTTCATTTCCCCCTTATAGAAACCCACTCTTATGTTATCCCTATGATATATGCTAGCTTTCTCCACCCCTATAAATATAATAAACACACAAGTCATGTATATTGAATTTATGTTCACTTTTCCTAAATGATATTACTTTTCACTAAAAGGAATGAAGTCAAAAAAAATTCTTCGGTAAATCTTACAGTCACCCTCTATGTGATGAAAGTTTTTTTCTTGAAACAAACTTGTAAAAATATATTATAAAATGATAATATAGTATGGAAAATGAAAATTTCAAGTCAAAGAAACTGATCTCATGTGTACGATATCTTCATTCACCAATGTGTAGGTTATTGGAGCTATTTGAAGATAGGGCTTTACATTAAGGTGTACAATAGAGTGCTAGATAACATATTTGCATATTTTTAGAAGGGAAAAATTAGATAGTGTTCCACCCACCTTGTATTAACTACCAAATGATCACTCCAAATTTGATAGGTTAATCTTATACAAAAGGAAGAGGTACAATCGCATAAAGAAAAAATACCTATCATCTTCTCGTATATTTAAAGAGAACTAGAGGAAAAGTTTCCTATCATAATGTGCTAGAGCACCACATGTGAAATTAGCAAGCTTCCTAGAAGAAATTCATACTAGTAACCACCAAGATAGGTATAATTTTTATATGACAAGGTGTCAGGTAACCATCGTATGACCACTTTTGTACAATTTTTGGGAGGAAAATATGTTGATTTTCCCTTTTGTAATGAACTAGAGCACAATTTGGTTTCCTCATAAGATACTTGAATGAAAGAAAATACAACACACCACTAAGATAGAACCTGTTTCCTTTGGAAGGTAACTTAAATTTGTTGGTTGAACATACACAATTTTTTTTTCAAAGCTACATTTTTTATTTTCTTTAATAATTTGATGTGTGAAACCCATAGATTCTTAGAGGTTGGATATATAAATATGTTCCCATTATGCTAGCATGATTCACTAGGGCATTTATTGTTCCATTAGATTATCTATAAAAATTCAATATTCAAAATGGTGAGAACTCATAAAGGAGTTTCCATATTTTCATTAATATTTAGTTGATGCTCTAATAGATTATTTTCCTACTGTGATAGGAATTAATAATATTTAGATGAATAACTCCAACATATGGATTTTTTGTATGCAATGAATGACTGAGTTTAAAAATCCTAGAAGATGACAAGATGTTATATCCATGTAAGTTTTTCCTAGGGGAAATTTAAAACATTGTCATTTTACTAGATCCTTCCTTTCATTTTGAATCACGCATCCAACCATGAAGATACAAAAATTTCATTTAGTTTATCTATCAAAGTTAATCTTAAAACATTAGAGGTGGTGCTTACCATAAAATTAAGCTTATATATAATTTATTGATATTTTCAAAAGAACCTTGGTTCATAAGAATAAGGAGAGATCATGCCTTAAAAAATATATCTCATATTTATGGACTCATTCCTGTGCTAAAGTCAAAATTGAAGAAATTACTTTAAGGAAATAAGAATGATCATATTATAGGGTTGATCTTGGTTTTAATATTATTTTTATCTTTCTCTTCCATGAAATATATCACAATTTCATAGGTATTCAATGTCCATGCATGCGATATAGACCATTATTTGGGAGATTTATTTAGATGCATATGTTCCTCCATTCCTATATGATGATACTTTATATTTCCTCCTTCCACTTGATGATGTTGACAATATTCCCTCTGGAAATGATACCTTAGAGTAGATTGAGTATTTTTTAGCAATTAAGAATTATTATAATCTAGAGACTCCACCTACAACTCCTATTTCTCCATTTGAGATCACACATTCATCTTTTATTGGTGATTCAAGTGAGTTATTGAAATAAATATATTCTCATCTTCCTAATTGAGATTCCTATTTACTAGACATTGTTTCATTATTTGTGGAGTCTCACATGTTATATTTGGAAGATATGTTTGAGGGGAACTTTCTTCTCTTTGATGATAATTTCATCATATTCGGAGATTATTCTACATTTTCTTTGGGTATTGGCATTCATGAGTCTCCTCTTTCATTTGATTTGTCACATTTCATGGTTCATTTTGATCATAAGAACATGAAATGTTCTTCTGTCTTGGAGACTCCCATTTAGTTTTCTAAGGCTTCTCTCCTATTTGATGATAATTGTACTAGAAATTTTGTTACTTCATCATTTTCATTGGAGCTTCTTTAAAAATATGTTCCCATTTTTTTCTTTTTTTGACCTATTGTATTTTTCTATGTTCCTAATTGGTTTGTGGCATCTTAATTTTCTAGTGACTTGGAAACATATAATTAAATTCCAGAGACATAATCATCATACTACATTTGAGTTCCCCTTCCTAGTTCCTATCAATAATGGGAAGCATTCTTACATTTACACTTGGTTTATCTTATCCCAAGGGGAGATATTGTTTGTAGGCATTGGGATATATTTTTCCTTCATGTAGTCATTATTTTGTAGGATATTTTTCATTATGGGGGAATATATTTTATTTTTCTTTCCTTCCTATGGGGGAATACTTTGTATATACATGATGTGTGTAGTCCTTGGGGTGTCTCGAGTCCTTCATGGATCATGATTTTTTATTTTATTTTCTTTCCCTAGGAGATGAGTTTTCTCCCATGTGGTTTTCTACTTTTATTCATTTGTTAGAGATTTGATTTGCATTTGTATATGGTTACCTAACATGACTTGGTAGCTAGGACCCATATTGCATTCCTACATAATAAGTGTTCTCCCTAGGCTACACTCAAGGAGGGTTTTAGTGTAATTTATGTGTTTTACATAGTGATATAGCCTCATAAAGGTTCTTATTACATGCATGAACTAAGTTTACTTAGTGATCACATTACACTTTAGGAGCATATCAATTTTTGGTAGTTATTACTAATCCACCACATATGTATCTTCCACTTTTAGTGGTATTATCACACTATCACTTTTACACCTTATATGGGTGATAGGTTATAGATTACATATTATTGTGATACTTGTCAATGTCTTACATCTATTTACCTAACTTGCATATACAAGGCTCTTTAGGGACATTTTCAAGTCCATTGGCAATATCATCATTCTTACACTCTGATGCAATATTATTACAATTCTCTTGTGGAAGTTATATTTGTATCTCTTTAATCATGGGATGTGTTGTAGAGTTATCTAGAACTCTAGCAAAGATAATTTCATCTTTTTTAGTTAAAGCTCTAGAAGTTTCTATTTTTTGAGTAAATAAATCAACTCACCTTAGAGAAAATAAATTTTTGGGTTTTGTTTGTTGACACTAAAAACTATATGGACATCCACCAATTTTTCACTTATTTTGATTTAAAAAATAAATTAAAAGAAAAATAGGTAAAACTAACATAGAAAAAGAAAAATATTGGCGATAACTTTTTCTTTCAATATTTTTTTTAAAAAATATTTTTAGATTTGTTCATAAGCGCGAGAAATCATTTAGTAGGATGTTACATGAAATGAGTAAATTTTTTAAATCAAATCATAAGGATTGTGCATATTAGTTATCATCTGACTATAAATTTAATGTATTTTTGCAAACAAGATATCATTGAAAATCTAGTTTAGAGGAGAATTTGATGGTGTTGTTTTCTTCTAATATTTTCTTGTTGGTGCATTTTATAACCTATTAAAGTCAAATGTGATATTATCAATCTTGAACTAGTATCCTTTTGTACTTACTCTATTTTTCATGATTCTTATGATGTTAGAAATATCTTTCATATTTATTTAAATTTATCCATGCATTTTTTCCAATTTTTTATCAAAGTACTTTTTTTTGTGTTTTCACAGTTTGTATAATAACCTGTTCTTTTGGCTCTTACAAACTTTTTTTTTATGGATGACTTCACTCATATTTTTCTACATGTATTTCAAACACTTTGAACTTTTTGAAAATTTGAGCATCTTTTTGTATGCGCTTCTCTTTCTTTAAGTATATTAAGATAAGCACCACTTTTATGTATATTTTCAAAGATTTTGCACACATTTTGTTGTGCCTTATGTTGTATATACACTATATTAAAAAGTCACATTGAGGATTGTGTATATCATTTTTCTTTCAATCACATCTTTGTTTGGTTAACATCTCTCCATGATGTCTAATTCCATTGATTCTTGTGCTATTGTTGAATACACTTTTTTAGTTGCATGTACTTTGATGTACACATTAAGATTTTTGTTCTTCTTCATGCACTACATGGTGACACACAATGGGGAGTGTACAAACTATGTTCTTAATTGCAATGATAAATTCAATATGAGGGATAGTTTGAAGAGAAGGTACAAAATTAAATCCTAGTTTGAGAAAAATTAAAAGTGCAGGGTTGTATGAGTTCATGCAATATTGTTGACTGCCAAATTAATTTTTCAAATAAAAATAGAATGATAAAAAAAGAAGTTTGGTTGAGGGGTAAAGCAACTAGGTAAGGTAGGATGAGGTAGGGTTGAATAATATTCAACTAAGAGATAAGAGTATGGAGAGGGATTAGGAGGATGTTATGTAGAGGGTTGGGTGATTGTTGAGATTGACTACCCAAGGTTCAAAATTTGAATTGTTTAAGCCAACACCCAAATAGAAATTAAAAGTATAGGATTGTATGAGTTCATGCAATATTGTTGACTGCCAAATTAGTTTTTCAAATAAAAATAGAATGATAAAAAAAGGAGTTTGGTTGAGGGGTAAGGCAACTAGGTAAGGTAGGATGAGGTAGGGTTGAATAATATTCAACTAAGAGATAAGAGTATGGAGAGGGATTAGGAGGATGTTATGTAGAGGGTTGGGTGATTGCTGAGATTGACTACCCAAGGTTCAAAATTTGAATTGTTTAAGCCCACACCTAAATAGCCTTTAAGCTTCAAATGCCTTAAGACTTCACAACCACCTTCCTATTGACAAATATGATTACCTTTGGTCAATTAAAGTTTAATTCAAATGTTTTTAACAAGTTATAGGATTCTCAAAAATACTCAACACTCAAAACTCTCAAAACTACCAAACAAGCCTAATTGCCCTCCTAGTAGGTCTCCACAGGTATAAAAATATAGTTTTCTCACAACTTTCCCAAAAAAATATTTATTTATTTTTTGGTTTTTAGATACCCTTTTCAACATAAATTAACATATCAAAAAATCAATATATGTTTTTTTGGACCACCTTGTAGATACACTGACTGTACCCCTATTCCAAGAATGAAATGTGGTGAATTAACAAAGAAAGTATAAGTTGTCTTCACTCCAAAACATTGAGACTCTCAAAAGTCTCTAGAAATGACTCAAATCCAAGGAATCCACAACTAATTTTTACCTTAGACCATTAAAAACAAAAAACCCCCAAATAGGTCTCATGCAAGCCCTCAAACCAAGGGTTTTC
Organism: Chamaecyparis obtusa; assembly: GCA_027943335.1. NCBI lineage: Eukaryota > Viridiplantae > Streptophyta > Pinopsida > Cupressales > Cupressaceae > Chamaecyparis > Chamaecyparis obtusa. The sequence goes on from BSBK01009197.1 coordinate 205,227, forward strand.
TAGATATTTGACATCCACTCAATTCCTGACTCAACTAATGGTGGATTCACCATTCATACACCATATAAAATCAGTCCAAACTCTTAGGCATACCCCTTATTTAGGTAGATTATTTTTTGTTTCTCTCTACCAACCAAGTTCATGAACATTCACACATTCCCTTTGGTGATCACCCGCCTTTCACTCACTCAACTACATAAATCATGTTAGAGAAGAAATTTACATGTTATATATTTTTTATTCCATGTGAATTAGTATTCTATCATTCATGGAATGATCCAATACATGAAAGAAACCAAACTTGTTAATGTAAAACAGTGAATTCCGAAGACCAATCAACACAAATGGTGTAGAAATTAAAACAAATACTTCCTTAGTGCATTAAAATTTTTCTTGACAATGAATTGTATAATCTCAATGCATCATAAATATGAAATGATCACAATAAACCCAAACTATGCCAAGAAAAATATAAAGGATTACAAATTTTTGAGTTTTATTAGGCAAATCTTTGCTGCAATCGTACACTAGTTAATTCCTTGATTGTGTCTCTCTGTAAAATGACCAAAATCAACCTTAATGACCTCTAACCCAACTATCCTAACTAATTTGGATCGGTTACATTGCTTGGTTAAGCCTAAAACACTCTAAATCCATTTTTCCCTCCTAATTGCAAGTAACTAATTGTTTTGTTAAACTTTGTTCTTAGACCCAAAAGAAATTATTAATCATCCCTAAATTATTTAAATACCTAATCCAATTCATTTTAACACTATGCTCTTATAGCATCATTGATGATCCTAAGGTCCTTACCATGCCTTTTAGGATTCATTACAAATTTATTACATTTCTTTCCTTCAATGGCCATGATTGGTTATAACACATGCCAATTGATTGGCTTATCCTCTTTTATGAACTTACATGGTTCTTTGTCTTCACCAAATGCCCTGCCATGCCATGATGCTCCTGCATCATACTTCTTGCCATTAAAGAAGCACTTGTCGCAAGAGTTAGACACCTTCCTCTTTTCACCTTTCCACTTGCCTCCTTTGTTTGGATAGGAGATGAACTCTCCTAAGGTTATCTTCCTTCTTCTAGATAACCTTGACTTACATCACACAAAATGTCAGATTTCAAACAATGATTTGATTGTCCCATTCTAAGACCTTGCTACCTGATTTATTTTTCTTCTTGTTCCATATCATTTCTTCCATTCCATTGAATTTTATGATCCTTCAACACCATAGTAACACCACTTCCATTAAAATTTTCAATAGGGAAATTAATACACTCAACTTTGATGCTTTAAAAGTTCAAACCTTTTTGAATTTTAGGACTGTTCTGCTTCCTAGTCATAACCAGTCCTTTTTTTTCTCAGTTCTTGATGAACCCAACTAGTATCATACTCCTTCTGACCTTGCAAAATATTGCCTCCAAAATACATGAAGATATTCTCATTACTCCTACAAATTAAAGGTTGTAATTTATATCTTTCTTTACCCTTATGCATAATGTAACTATGAGAATAGCCATCATGAAAAGTTCTCCTAACACACTACCAAGGTCTACACAATATCATATGCCTAGAAGTCATAGGTATTACATCACACATTACTTGATCAATATACTTGGACCAATTTAAAAATTAACAAGAGCTCTTTAAATAACCTCCACATTCATCACTTGATTTACCCAAGTGGCGTTGTAAGGGTTAGGATGATATACTATTGTTAAGCCCAATTTAGTCACCATATCAATTGAAACCATATTGTTCTATGCCCCTGAATCAACAATGAAAGTACATGTATCATTCCTTTAACTATACATCTTTATCTAAAAATTATTTTTTGTAGTAATGACTCTCCTTTCCTCATAAGAAGACATTCTCCTTCCTCAGGTAGTAATATTTTAGGCTCATTCTTCTCTTCTTCTTCTTGAACTCGATGCAGTCTTCTATCTCTTTGATCTGATTCATTCCATTAAGGACATCTGAAAGATTCATGACCCACCTCATTGCAATGAAAAATATTTCTTATAAAGACTGTAATTCCTCTTCCTCCATATATTCCATCTCTATGGTTATATCCTCCTCTTGTTTTTGAAGTAGATCCTTTATCCTTATCTCTATCCTTGCTTCTTTGGTAATCAAATTTTTTCCTACCACCTCTTCGTCTCATAGATGATCCTCTTCTATTGCTATTTTTCCTCTCATGCTTCTTTTTTATCTTCTCTTATACCCTTACTGCAAGCTAAAAATATTCTCCCATTATTTTTGGAATACTCAACCCAATTTCATCTTGAATATTGATTCGTAACCCATTAATGTACCTTTCTATTTTTTCATCCTCTTCTTCATATCCTCCTCTAATACTCAACTTGTGGAACTTATCTATATATTCCATCACATCCATGTCTCTTTTTTTCATCCTTTTGGTTTGTATTAAAAAATCATTAGGCAAGAATTGATTCTTGACCATTCCTTTCATTCTCTCCCAACTAGTGATTCCTCCTAATCTTCTAGCCATTCTCTTTGATTGAAATTTTTTACACCATGTCAATGCTATACCTCTCATCCTTGACTTATAAAAACTAACCTTGTTGTTCTCATTCATGTCTTCTAACTCAAAAAATAAATTCTAGGGCGTCTAACCAACCCAAAACTTCTTAACTTTCCATTCCTCCTTGATACAATGGTAAATCAATAGTACCTTTATGACAAGTACCTTGTATTGCCTTGATCAACTTTATGAATCTTCTCTCCTCATGATCATTTTCTTCCTCATGACCCCTATTGTCTTGTTCCTCATTTTTTTCTCCTTCTTCTTCATGATTTTATTCATGAATTTATTCTCTCCTAGGTTCTCTTTTCTCTTTCTCCAATGCTACTATTCTATCAATCAGTTGCAATCTCTCCCTTCTTGTTTTTCTTTCCACTCTTTCTCTTGCAGCCTCTAGTTCTCTCTTTTCCCTTTTTTCTTTTTCCAACTCTTCCATCAACATCTATATCTCTCTTGCCAACTGATTCTTTGGTTCCATGACTTATCCTCCTTTACCCAAAACTTTCCCTGATGATCTAATACCAAATGATGCAGAGGGTTGGGTGATTATTGAGATTGACTACCCAAGGTTCAAGATTTGAATTGTTTAAGCCCACACCCAAATAGCCTTCAAGCCTTAAAGGCCTTAAAACTTCACAAGAACCTTCCTAGTGAAAATGATGATTACATTTGGTCAATTAAAGTTGGATTTGAAATGGGTTTTAACAAGTTATAGGTTTCCCAACAATACCCAACACTCCAAATTCATAAAACTACCAAACATACCTAATTGCCCTCCTAGGAGGTCTCCAACGGTATAAAAGTAAAGTTTTCTCACAACTTTCCCAAAACAATAAAAAAATATTTTTGTTTACAGATACCCTTTTCAGCATACATTAATATATCCCAAACTTGACATATTTTGTTTGGACCACCTTATAGATACACTCATAGTGCCCCTGTTCCAAGCATGAACTGTTGTCAATTAACAAAGAAAGTATAAGTTGTCTTCACCCCCAAATGCCAAGACTCTCAAAATTCTCTAGAAATGAATCAAATGCAAGGAATGTGAAACCAATTTTAATCTTAGACTATTACAAACATAAAAACCCCAAATAGATCTCATATACACCCTCAAACCAAGGGTTTTCTAGATATATGACTTCCACTCAATTCCTGACTCAACTAATGGTGGATTCAACATTAATAAAAAAATAGAAAATTAATCCAAACTCTTAGACACACCCCTTATTCAGGTATATTAATTGATGATTCTCTCTACAAACCAAGTTCATGAACTTTCACACATTCCCTTTGGTGATCACCTGCCTTTCACTCACTCAACTACATAAATCATGTTAGAGAATCAATGTAAATGTTATATCTTTTTCATTCCATGATAATTAATATTCTATCATTCATGTAATGATCCAGTACATGAAAGAAACCAAATTTGTTAATATAAAACAATGAATCCCAAAGACCAATCACCACAAATAGTATAGAACTTGAAACAAATACTTCCTCGGGGCATTAAAAATTTACTTGAAAATAAGTGTATAATCTCAATGCATCATAAACATGAAATGATCACAATAAACCCAAACTATGCCAAGAAAAATATAAAGGATTGCAAATTTTTGAGTCTTATTAGGCAAATCTCTACTACAGCCGTACACCAGTTAATTCCTTGATTGTGTCTCTCTGTACAATGACCAAAACCAGCCTTAATAACCTATACCCCAACTATCCTAATCGATTTGTATCAGTTACATTTTTTGGTTAAGTCTAAAAAACACTAAGCGCATTTTCCCTCCTAATTACAAGTAACCGTCAGGATTCAAAAATTTGAATTTCCAAGTTACAATTTGCTGCATAATTCAACTAATTGTTTTATGAAACTTTGTTCTTAGAACCAAAAAAAAAATATTAATCATCCCTAAATGCTTTAAATACCTAATCCAATTCATTTTAACACTATGCTCTTATAGCATCATTGATGATCCTATGGTCCTTACCATTCCTTTTAGGATTCATTACAAATTTATTATATTTGTTTCCTTCAATGGCCATGATTGGTTATAACACATGTCTATTGATTGGATTAGACTCTTTTGTCTACTTCTATGGTTATTTTTCTTGACCAAATTCCCTGCCATGCCATGATGCTCCTACACTCGGATGGGTCAAAATGGGAGAATCCATATTCTCCTCGGAGGAAAAATTTAGGGGTTTGGTACAATTTTTAATTGGAGCGAAAAGTGAGGTAAAAAATTGAGTTTGACTAGAAAGAGGGAGGGGCTCAAGGTGGCATATTTTTAGGACAAAATAAAATGAAAATAAACTAATTCTAAGAATAGGACTAAACTATTGATGATCATAGGTATTTGGTTCCCAGTGAGGAGAAATGTTTCAAGGAATTTGTTATAGGTATGTTAGCTACAAAGAGACATTAGAGGAAACTTGGCACATGTGATAATTGTTAGCATAGTAGTCAATCCTATCATTGTTATTATGAGCCATGGTCAACTAATATGAAGGGATGAAATGCGAACCCTACTTGTCTTTTTGGTTTTATTTAAGTATTTATTACCATTTTTTGTTATTATTTTTATTTTTTAACAATCATATCCATCTTATTTTAGGTTCTCTCTTTTTCTTATTTCTCTTTCAATAGTATTTTTCTCACTTCTTTTTTGAATTAATAGTCCATTTTTTGTTTTCGATTTAGTTTTATTTTATTTTTTAATTATCTAATTATTGTGTTCCTTTTTGGTGGTTTCTTTCTTTAAGTAAATATGTTAGCATGTTTTATTTTATTTTTAGACTATTAATTTTTATCTATTTCTCATTTTATTACTTCCTTTTTCTTTCTATTTTTTTTTTTTTTTGGGTGGCTGGCTTTTGTTACAAGTTTGTATCCCCTTATCCTAGACCTACACCTTGAGTAAAATTCTCCCAACTTTCTCCCTCTGCTTCATCTCTTGCCTTTTTTAGTGATTCTCGGTCTACAACTCCTTGATATTTCTTTGATCTTGATGATGGACCATGTACTATGCCTTAAAATGTTTATGCTCAATTTTTTTATACAATCAAATCTAGAAACATAAAATAGATAAATTAATAGTTTTCAAATATATAAATATTAATTTGTATTTTTTTTCTGAATAAGGGGTTGAAGCTGAGAAATGATATTCATTAAAGAAACATTAAGTATAGGAAATCAAAGTATGTCTAAGATAATTGATCTTTTCCATCCCCTAGTAGCTTCGATTAAAACTACTAAGTCTGAGACTAATATTAACATCATAAATAACAAGACTAATTCTAAACTATCAAACAAAAACTCAAAAACCAACCTTTGAAGATCTTTGAGAGCTTTGAAAATGTCTACAAGAAAGTGAGTAATAATAAACTAAAGTCCTATAAAAAAAACTCTAAGATCCTATTTATAAAATTGAGAAAAAAATAGCAATTTCCATATCTGCCCAAAAAGGGATGAATAGAACCCTTGGCTTCTTGTTATGCCCAAGTTGTTGGTTCTTCTTCTTGGTCCCATCCTTGAAGAATATTTATCTTCTCATGTTTTTTCTCTACCTCCATCATTAAAGAAGAGCCCTTTTCAAACTAAGAGTTGGACTCTCTAAGAAGGGCCACATATTTCATACAAGTTCTCTGATATTCCTCAACTAACTCTCTTTTTAACATTTCCCTATTCTTCTTCCACTTACCTTCCTTTAACTCCTTTGAGTAATTTTCAGTCCCTAATCTATCTAAATATTGATCATATCTATATTTATAAACCCAATCATCTTCCTCATTAGCTTATCTCCAATTGGTTTTCATAGAATATCTGTAATACCTAGCACTCTTTTTATAAAGTTTAAACTTATTTGCATAGAAATTGTTCTCCAAATATTATATGCCCATTCCCAACTAGTTAAAATAAAAAAATATTCTTGTTAGACCACCATAGATACTTCTATGTATACCAACAAAAAAAATAGAAGTCTTCAACTGACCTTCATCGGTAGAGCATGATCCATGGAAATGGGCTAGTGAAACTTCTATTAATATTAATGATGAATTCATGCAAAACAAGCATGTATTTGTTATCAAGATGCATAATATATATTTCCTCTTCTACCACCTTTTCCTCAACCACTACCAAAATAGAGGGTAAAACACTAGAAGAAGTACTCAAATCTACTATATACATGTGATTAGTATCATCCTCACAGCATGTACTATCATCCTATGTTTACATTTGATCACATACTAGATCATATGGTCCATTATCAACCCATCTAATCGTGTTTGTTAATTAAGAGATGAAATCTTGATTGGTATTCAAACAACACAAAAAATAGTTATAGCTATAATTAGTATCTAATCTTAATTTTATGTTTAAGTATAATTATCAAAATATATAACAACTATAATTATAATTATAATTTAATTATTATAAATTTTTTCAAATAAAATCTTACTTTTAATTTGTTCTGATTACACGTGGACCACATAGTCTAAATGAGAGTTATGGTAGAATAAATATATAAAGTTAATAGGTTTTCATTGATTAGTAAGCCTAAAATTACAAGATATATATATATATATATATATATATATATATATATATATATATATATACTATATATACTATAAATATATACTATAATATGATATATATATATATATAAATATATATATATATTATATATATATATATATATATATATATATATATATAAATATTATATATATATAAATATATATATATATATATGTATGTATATATAAAAAGTATATATATATATATATGTAATATATATATGTATATATATATGTATATATATATATATATATATATATATGTATAATATATATAATATATATAAGTATATATATGTATATATAGTATATATATGTAATATGTATATATGATATATATTATGTATATATGTATATGTATGATGTATATATGTATATATGTATA